>JASANE010029743.1:0-76484 GCA_030248225.1 Trileptium ribeirensis
TTCTACTCGATAAAAGAAACGGCGACCTCTCGCGATTCGTTTTGACCCCAAACCGAGTGAGTGCAAAACCCCTTTTTCTTCTTGGAGCGACTTGATCGCTGAGTTTAAACAATTTTCTATTTTATCACAGGTTGCCCGTTAGGCTATGTACTATGTAAGCCCCTCGCCCAAGTTTTGTCGTTTTTGCCTTTCTCCCTTTTGTTTTCCCGTTCTAAGTTTCGATCCTACACGGGGGATTTTACGCCCGCTGCAGATATTCAAGTATTATCCACTCGACTATCGAGTTCTGACAAATTTCAATAAAATTTCAATGATAACTCGACTGCACAAGTTCCATCGTGTAGTCAAGACACTGTACAATTTCGATGTGTACAGTGTTGTAAGGCAATAGGATAAGCGATAGAGAGAGGACGGCAAAGCGCACAGCAACAAAGGAAACAAAAGAAACAAAGCAAGAAAAGGGAAAAGAAAGGAACCAACCCAAACAACCCCAAAGAGAAAAATTTACCCAAGCCCGCCTTAGGACGCAAACCAGTCCCTTGTCATAAAGATCATCCATCGGTGCGCCTACTTATATAGATCATCGAAATAGTTACCTGGGACAACCAGCCCAAATGACTAAACCCTTGCCGACATGACGTAGTTCAATTGACACTCCGCCACCAAAATCAACCGCATTGCCACCGGCCTACCGGTTATGGACCATAAGGACTCGGGATATTCAAACACCCGGCTGGACTACTAAAATTGCTGAGACAACGGCTATTGGAGGGTTAGAGAAGAATCTGGCCTCGGGACGGAATGGCATAAGTGACTTGTTAGGGACTCTGGGCAGCATTTGCAGGACAGGGAATGCACACGGACAGCGTTTTATCACCTGACCGCGATGTGGGCGACTCGTTGGTTGAACCATAATTGGTAGCCTGTACACGTTGACGATTGTAAATAATCGGTTGCTCTGACAATGTAATGATGTGTACCATAATTGATTTTCTTTTTCTTATTCTGCGATTGAGTTTTATCTTGTACGGTAGGCCGATGCATTCCCCGTACCCGGATTCATGCCCTGTCACCGCCGCTTCCCCGCATAGTTCTCGAATTGTGTGCACCGTCGCGCGCTATTAAGAGCGAATTTCGAATTATGCTAGAAAGCATAACCCGAGCGACAGCTGTCTTAGTTAACGTTCTACGTGGAACGCCTCGGGTATAGATTTTGGTCCCTGTACTTCCTGGAGCGTGATCGCTCGTACCGCCCCGCTCCCCGACTAGCCAATGACAGGGTAATGAACGGGTACGACGGTCCTAAAGTATCCAATTGTATAATGCTCTAGTTACCCGTACGTGAACTGTATTACACATGTCTTAAAATAAAGCGTTGAAGATTATTCCTTGTGTCTCGTGTTGCTGGACTGTTAGCGTGATAAGGACGTCCTAAGGGACGGGCCGACCCTTCGTGCCACGGCTTGCGGACGCAAATACCCCAAGCCCCGACACGAGCGGTCCGCCGCCAATATTAATATAGCTAGATAGTGGCACTACGGTGAAAGAGGTCCACCTAATTATTTAGTAGACTCGCTCGTGCAATATTCATACTCACGCCAGGGATCAAATTTATTAGGCAAACGTTATCACTAGGTATTAACACAATCAGGTTATTAAGATGTGAACTAAGTAGTCCGACGTTAAACACTCAGGGACTGTCGGAACCCTGTGGGGGCCATATGGCTACAACGGATTAAGTGTTCTGCTGAGGATAAACTAAGCGAAACTCAAAATTCCTTCTGCTAAACCAAAACTATCGTGCCTTTTATTACAAATTGCGCTAGACAAAACAACTTCCATTAGATTAGGACGGGGAATATCGGTTCGACATTATGACCTGTGAGCAGGTTTCGGTGTCAACCTTCCTGTGGGACCTCAGCAATCATGCCAAGATACTAGACACGTGCGCAACCAATCGGGCGGGGTCCGAACACACCCCGTGAAGCGCGCCTGCGGCCTGCTAAGCTCTGTAACTTCTTCGGTCTGACCAAGAAAAGTGGTTAAAATACAAAACTTAGGGTCCACCCTTGAGGTTATGATAGCCGGGGTCGTAAGGGCATGGTGTTAGGAAGTTCCGCCATGCAGCTGCGTCACCGTTATTACATCGTTGGGGGCCACGCCGTGAGGCGACTAAAATTTTGTTTGATCCCCATAATATGAGTTTAAAATTTTCGTCCAACCTATACTTCGTGAGGCGTCTAGGACTTTGCTTTGGTAGGGGCAATGATGGTAACTGCTAACACGACTTTTGGAAATTTTACGAATAGAATTCATGTCGGCTAGGATCTTAGTATTGCAGGGAAGGACGCTAATTCCCGTGCTTTTGGAACTTTTGGGTGTATTAGCTGGTGACACATATCCGTCTACTATTAGGCTTCACGATCGCACTCGCCGTTTTCAACAATTATTCACTTGGGTACACTTCCACACAGCATACTTGCGGATAGTTTAGCGCACACATACTACATAGTCGAAGCGTTGTCGACATATAGGACTTGCATAAGTTAAATTTTATCTCATTTTTATGCGTGCCAAGCATAAGATTTTGTACAGAGGATCTTAGCCTTCGCTACACTTCAATTAGTCTTCTCTTACGAGTTCGATCCGGCCTCTTATTCAATTACTCTTATTATCTATCTTCTTCCAAATTTTCTTCAATTGTTGTTCCACATTTTATTTTAATCCATGAGAAGTTCTTTTTATTTATTTCTAAAACAGGTATACGGTTTCATCTGTTTGGTCGGCTTGACGGCTCGGTAGTAGACGCTGCTCAGACGCTAATTATCTAGCTTTCGGTGGAGACCGGGCGGCTTGCTCTTGTTTCTTGATAGTTACAGGTACGGTGTGTTCACCATACTTGAGAAAAAAGTGAGTGCCATGTTTATTGGGCATATAATAAAGGCTTTCAGGGTCCTGCACCGCTAATTCCTGTGACAAGCCTGGGTAGTCCCAGTCCGGAGATCGATTAAGGTTAAATATAAGCGCTTATTTTGGATATGTACGGCGTCACTACTTTTAGGTTGAGCTTGCGCGGTAAAAGCCGCAACGGCGACGCAGCCTATATCGGTTGGGCTAACGTGTATTCCTGATTAAGATCTCCTAGTTCTTCACATTGCATATCAGAATCACCCTCGAACTCTTGGCGCATGCGAGTAAACGCTAAAGTCTCAGCGGCTTCATGTTCGCGTACAAATTGTTGATCCGCGTTTATTATCACCCCAAGGAACCTTTAAAGAATCTTCTACGTATGCGGATCGTACTCCTAGCAGCTCTTCTATATAGGGAACACTACTAAGAGGTATATAATAGCGTTTATTGCTGTAAATATGTACCACGTGGTCCTGACCGGTAGGCTTACCTGGCAGGTTTATGTACAGACAAGGTATTATGATCGTCGTGACTTGATATGGTCATACCAGCGTAGCTCTAACTTACATGGCAAGCCTGACCTTGCATGGTACCTATATACCCATACAAATTTTCGACCCAATAATCTGGTATCTCAAAGATTACGATTAATAGCGCATATTGTACTCTCTCGCAAATTCCATGGAGTGGTAAGCTTGATCTCGAATGTTAACTAAACAGCGTTGTACATTAGTGCAGCATGCCTTCCCTCCAGCGAGGTTCTGCCAATGAGGGAGGCGGACGGGGGAGGGGGGTGGGAATAACAAATAGTATATTAAGCAGGTTCCTGAAACGCTGTTGTTGAATATGAGATAATTAGACGTGTTCGCTTGTATCATATCACGAGCGGATTTAGGGGGTGGATTGGGTGGCTACCCACCCCCCTCCCTTGCAATGCCAGAAATATTTTCCCATGTCTGTTATACCGATGAAATACATAATTACATATATATATATATATATATATATATATATATATATATATATATATATATATATATATATATATATATATATATATGTTTGTCTTTGGACTCTGTCAAAAGTATTATAGATACACCTAAACCGGTAGATACTGTGAATCAGCAAAGTCCAATTTAGGTTACAAACATGTTTTAAAAGCTACAGGGGGTATAGTTTGGGAGTTAGCTAATTATCATCATTATCAACATCATAGACGATTGGGGTTCGTGATGCGCAATGAGTTCGTCTTTTTTATTCCTTCCGGTCTAGTGTAGCTCGACTTGCCTTCGAAATGATCATCCCCGTCGATCTCTTAATGTCATCCAGCCAGCTCCTCCTGAGTCTTTGTTGCCTGCGATTTCCATCCACACGTCTATGCATAATTGTGTTTGCTAATGGTAAATTTACTGGGTGCCTGGTTGCGTGTCCAAACCAGCGGAGTTACCTCTCTTTAGCAATCTCAAGAAGGCTGTGCTGATGTCTACCTGCCGCTTCCTCCGCTTGTTGTCGTACTGACTCATTCGACAGTTTGTTCAACCACTTCACACCCAACAATCTTCTGTAACACCACATCTCCAGAGCATTTATCTTTTTCTCGATTTCCTCATTGTACGTCCATGCCTCACAGCCACAGAGAAGCACAGACATAACAGTGGAATTTACCTGTCGTAGTTTTGTTGTAAGCCATACTTTCTTGGAGCACCATAGCGTGGACAATTTGCACATTGCCGCTTTGGACATAGCAACTATGATTTTCACTTCTGCAGTTGATTTGGCATTCTCATGAATGATACACCCCAAGTACTTGAATTGAGATGCCTGCTCCAGTACTCTCCGGACACCATTGTTTGTTCTTGAATAGTTTCTGGTGAATTTCCAACCACTGGAAGCTTTTTGCAGAGCTGATCTTCATTCCCATTTTCGATGACGTAGAAAATAGTCTTTCCGTCAAATATTGTAGTTCCCTACCTGAGCTTGCAATCAGGTTATGTCATCCGCAAATCACAGGTTGCTGATATTTATGCCATGCACTGACACTCCACCTTCAAGCCCTCTTGTCGACATTTCTTCTAGAGACACGTTATATAACATTGGTGAAAATATGCAGCATTGCCGAACACCGACGCTGCATCTTAAGTACTCGCTGTAGTTTACACTAACTCTAATCGTGTTCTCAGAGTTGGTGTACAGATTTCGAAGAAGAGTTATAATAGTTGCGTCAACTCCATGTTTCGCCAACACAGCACAAAGTGCCTCGTGCCACACTCTGTCAAAAGCTTTCTTGTAATCAATAAAATTGTGGAATCCTTCATATTGTGCTCAATGTACTTCTCACAAATTATATATTAGCTTAAGTACTGAGTTAATTGGTGCACTTTTGTATGTCTGCATTAGTGCAGTCGGTCAGTGGGCAAGGCTTTAGCAGGAGGACCGTGTTATATTCCAGCGTTATGCAAGTGTTTTTTAATTGCCTCTAATCTCTTTTTAAAGGTCGAGCTGTGCCATAGTGCAGTGCAATGAAAAAAATTAGTGCTGTGCTATGTGAATAAGATAAGTAACACCCTCCTTTGATCGTTTTTATCCTTCGCTGCTCACGTTTCTCCGCCTTTTGGTGTAGTAGTGGCTACCAGCTGGAAGTACCGACGTCGCCCAAGCGTACTGCAACACAGTTTTTCTACGTAGTTTCAAGACGCCGGAACTACTTTTGTGTGTGATTCAGGCCGAATATCCAAGGTTTGAATGCACGGCTGAACTGCAAAAATATCAATGTTTGAGACTACGTTTATTATACGTAGACTTGCATAAATCTTATTTTAGATTGCGCCGAAAGCGCATAGCGTCCGGATCTTGTCGTCGATGCGAGGACGTGGGTTCGACATTGGCACTTAAGTTCATAACTGCTTTCAACAAATTCATCGCATAGTTGGCTGAGTTGAGAGCACCGCTTTAAATCTCAATTCACAAGCGTCGTTGAGCTGGCCGAATCTCACATTATACCGCGCAGACTACATTCGGACATTATATTTACGGAGGGACGTGCGAGAAAGAAGGCAATATTAAAAAACAACAAACATTTTTTACAGTCGTGTGTAGCAAAATTGTCACCTGTCAAGAGAACACATAGTATGTCATAATGTGTGTATTAAGCGAATGATTTTTGCGTGCTTTGAAAAGAAACAGAGTTTATATGGTCTGTCTGTATGTAAGTTCTCTATACTATCGCCTAAACGAAAGCCGGGTATTGGTTCACAATGATGACAACGATTTACGGCTTGATTACAGATGATAGCCAAAATTATTCCGTTCTTCTGAATGAACCCTGATCAAAGTTGTCTATTAAGTTCTTTGAATTTGGGGAATTCGGACATTTCGAACCTTCAATATAACCTTCGCAAAAAACTCACATTGGTAATGCTAATCAATTCGCCAGGCTGCTATGCCGCAAAGCTTTTCCACGCCCGGGCGGCACCAGGCCAGCTAGTTATATTTTATTTCTACAAGTAGTAGGTAGTAATTATAGGCATATCTATTTATAGCTATTTTTAGATTCAATCGTAAAAAGCCAGTGACATACATACCATCTATTGCATGTAAATCTAAAAAAATATTTATTATTGTTAATATAATCTGTTTCATGAAAAATGCATATGCCGATAGGTGGAAAAATTTCTATAATAGCCACCCCCTTTCAAAAAATATTTCCGCAAGACCACCTCGATATATAATACGCGCGCGGAGCAACCGATCGCGCCGCAGCACAGCCAATCAGAAAGCGAACATCGCGACGCGCGAGCAAACCGGCCATCCAGAAAGATAACCCCTCCGAGACAAATCTCTACCAACACCTACCCGCCGTCAGTCTCCTACATCACGGAATAGCGAGGCTATATCTCAACCAGAGCGTCCTCGGAGTCTAGTAGAGAGAATCGTCGCCGATAGCGCAATCGGCGGCGAGCACGACAGCAAGAGCTCGCCGAGCAAAACTATCCTAGCCAACGCACCCCACATATCGCAAAGATCTCTATACATCATCTCGAAAAACAATCTATCAATCGCATAAACCATCCAGGACATACGACACCGAAACAAAGAAAATCTAGAAGACGCAGCGAAGACACAAGCGATCCCGGCAATCTGCGCCCCCAGAAGAGCCTTATTAGATTATCGACTCCGCGGCCGACTTATAGTCGTACGTCACACATCATGCGCCCGCCAATCAAATCCTCCTAGATCCGGCCTAGATATATATACCAAGGGAGGGAACAGGGAAGGGGGGACCCGAAACGAGAGCCCAGCATCAAGGAGCCGAAGGCACGAGGCCGCTAAAAGACGAAACGGAGACTGCCCGAAGACACGACGCTGGCGAAGTGTGGCAACGGAGCGGACGTAGCGCTCGGGTCGACAAAGGCGGAAACGATATGGTAAATACTGCTGAACGCGGCGATTGCAAAACCTAGCCGGCCATCCCAGGTGTAAAGAAAGTACAGCATCGCCCTCCGACCGACCAGAAAAATCTGTGTCGTCTTATCGAATAACACGTTGTCCTTTGCCGTTCAGGTTCTCCTTACATTCACGTTGAATATGGGCGAGCGCTCTCTCATGGTATCTCAACCAGAGCGTCCTCTGGGAGTTTTCTAAGTTGGTGTATGAGAGAATGGAAGTCGTCGTCCGATAGGCGCTGAATCGGCGGGCGAGCAGGCGATTGTTGCAGTGGCGGAAGAGTGGGCTGTCTTTGCGGCGATGGGCTAAAAGGTTGCTTATCCTAGCCATGATGCGCACCCTTCACATAGTCTGCAAGGATGGTTTGATTCGTCCCCAGATTCATCATCGTTCGATGAGAAGGAGAATTTCAAATCATATCGAGGATCGCGGGATAAACCATCGGCGTTAGCGACATTTACGACTGACCGAAGGGGGAACAAGAGAAGAGGGGGGGTGGAATGATTTCTGAGATTTAGAACGGTGGGGGTTGGTTGCAGCGTGAAGACAGCATGATGCGATCTTCCGGGCAATTTCTGGGCCGCCCCCAGGGAAGAGCCTGGTTATTTAGATTTAGTTCGACTCCGCGGCCGACTTTATTGGAGGTTCGGTGGGGGTACGTCACACAGTCAGTGTGCGCCCTGCCAATCAATTATCCGGGGCGTGGATATTGGTGGAGGGGTTTACCAGGGGCCAGGGGAGACGGCGGTTGGCCCGGATGTGTTCGCATCTTCTCGGTTCGTTGGATGACTCTCCCTAACGCTCATCCTATTGCCTTAACACTGCAGTGTCGCAGTGTTTCTTAACTGGCACTTTGTACTGCTGAGTTATTATAGACTTAGTTGCCGATGTTTCTATATATCTATGGCTGAATGGCTAAGACATATAATTCTGCAGCGGGCTTGAATTCCCCGTGCAGGATCGAATCTACTCAAGGGCAGAACAGGAAAAAGACATAAAATAAACTAAAGCATGGTCGCGCGGAGTATATAGCCTAACGGACAACTCAGGATAAATAGTGAGATCAAGCCAAACTCAGCGATCAACTCGCTTCAAAAAGAAAACGGGGTTTTGCGCTCGCTCGGTTTAGGGCCTAAATGGCCAGGGCGAGTCAGTTAGTTTTTTATTGGAGTGGGGAGTAAATATTTTCTATTTTAGCGGCGGGAACACGAAGTGTTTCTCCCGCAAGAGCACTAACTAATTATGGCGCTAGGGCCTGCTGTGAGAGTATTTAAGTATGTTTATTTTTGGACATTGGTTTCGAGAGACCATGCCATTGTACTATAGTTAACACCAGTAAACTTAATTGTTTTAGTAGCGTGGCCTTTTTGGGGTCGGAAACTAGTGTATTACCATTAAACGGGGTGTTAGCGGAACTAATGGGGCTGAGGGAATTTTGTACGGCTGGGGCTGTCGTTACTCCAGCCCTATTTGATCACACAAGGGTAGGGGTAGTCACCTAGTATTTTTCCGGTCAGTCATCATAACGAAGTTGTGTTCAAATGACCTGCCTACCATTTTTGTCTAAACGCTATAAAACCAAGGTCAAACAGTCAGACCGAGACGATCCTTGAACAGCATTCCGTGTCAACAGCAAACGCCTTAATCTCAAGCTTCAATGCCTAGAATTTATTAAATCTTTTGTATACCCAAATCTTCCTAACTCAGTAAAATAAAGGAAGTTTCGAGGGCTTCCTAAAGCCCGACGGAGCCTAGTCCTCCGTTCCTAAGCTGCGCTTCTGTCCGAGCTCAAACATGAGCATCGAACGGTCAACCAAGCTGTAAGTTTGTGAACCATGAACGCAAAAGTAAAACAGGTCCCTACTGGTTTCGCTTCGGAGCGTTGGGAAATTTTACCCTGGTCTGCTCAGAAAAATTCGATGACCCTACCTCAAAGACTGTAAGCCATGTAAAGCAAGGATGACCAGAGCGTCCGTTTTGAGTTGTCCTACCTAAGACCACGGGGAACCAGACGGACTTCGTATATTTGTCACATATATAAGTACGGGGGGTTTTAGCACGCTCTCCCGCCTTAACGGTTGGGCGGAGCGACGCCCGCCTGGTATCGTTGGACTCGCCGCCGGGAGGCGGTTCGAATGAGGGGTAACGCCATGGCCCGAACGGTAGGGGTAAAAATGGTGCTAAAATCATAATGATTAGAGAGAGTGGCGGCGAAGGTAGGGGCGCTTTCGTCGGTCCTCCCGCGTTAATGGGGCGGCGGGCGGGGACCCGCCGGATATCTTTGGAGATGTCTCGACGAGACGAACACAATGAGGGCGGTTCGCCCGTTTTCAAGTAAAGAGGAAAATCTCGGAATATTGGCGCCCACTAATGGTTGGCGGCAGAAATTGGGGCGTCTTTAGATGACTTCAGCGGGTCAGCGGGGATGCGGACAGGGGTCCGGCGCACGTCGTTGTATTTGTAAAGTCACGATGAACAAAACGAGGGGTCGCATGCACAGGTTCAGGAATGGGGTGGGACAACGAGGATGTAGAAGGGTGGGGGCTTGCATGAGTCGCATGTTACAACAGGATAATAGGAAAAAGGGCCGGTTTTACCTGAAATATGCTCAGGGTGGGCGTTCACGGTTGTGAGGGAAAGCACAGGGGCCGTATACTCGTACGCAGTTGGCTAAGAGGCACATACACACACATATAGATATATGATATGTTGTAAATATACGGAAAGTAATAGTCCTGTTTCTGTCTCGACAACCCAACTTAGCGTGAGTCACGATTACATTTGTACTCACGAACGGTGTTCTGGCATTGTCCAGGGCGATGCAATTGCTAACAATATTCCTTACAATGCTCTCCTTACATGCTCCGATTATTTCCCCGGATCATGGTGCACTAGATAGTTACGGGCCGTCAAATTAACCCGACAGCCGTCCTTTGTAGTCTCGAAAGCTACCATACGTGTAATTTTAGCTTGTTGCGACTGGTTGTTCTCCGTGACCATTACATAGTATACAGCTAAAACTAGGTGAACTTGATATTTTTAATTTCTATGTCTATAAACTTATCAATTTGAGTGTGCAGCCAGGGGCCTCCTATTCCCGGACGGTCCTAACCGTTAAAGTTTTAACGTGTAGTGGCGACTGGTTGGGGTTCTGCGTGAGTCCCATTTTCTGTCTGTGTGGGGCTTACTGTCCAGCCTCCCAAATCGGTTGGAACAGCCTAATTTTCACTGTCTCGTCCAAACTGCCTCGCACAACACTCGTCCCGGTGATCAGACAAGCACTTGACAAATAAAGATATTATGACATATGGCATCAAATTAAAACGGATGAGATTATAACATACGGCATAAAATGATAAAAACGAATCAGGTTATAGCATACGGCATAAAATGATAAAAACGAATCAGATTATAGCACACGGCATAAAATGATAAAAACGAATCAGGTTATTGCATACGGCATAAAATGATAAAAACGAATCAGATCATAGCATACGGCATAAAATGATAAAAACGAACCATAAAAGGTGGCATAATTGCGCAGTCAACTTTACCACTGGTTCACGGCACCGGAGCCTTCCTATACTTCCGAATGAGTTCCTTGGCGTTCCCGAATAGTTTTGACATCGAAATCAATGAAAAGACGCGTAACGGGGCCGGAACGGTTCTGTTACAATTGTAGCGGCAATATTTTTGCTTCTGCTATTAAAGGTGCAATAAAATCCAATATTATTGTAGCAGCAATATTTTAGCTTGTGCTATTGATTGCGCTATGTTTGCAAGAACATAATGCCATGACAATATTGTTTTCTTATAACACGGTCGCTGCAATAGCTCACGGTACCAATTCGTGCATACATTTCTCTGTGAATAATGCAAGAGATTGGGTAGTATCTCCTGAAACATGATATCCACTGAAATTTGACAACAAAGCACAAAAATTTCTCAGTTATATCAGGAAATACCAGCTTTCTATCAAATGAATGAACACTTCTTGGTTCTAGCAATGTTTTCAAAGATAACTTTTGTCAAACTTATAAACTTAAGATCAATAAATAGGGAAAACCGGTGTTAATCCTTTTATATATGATTATAAGTTATGGGACTTGCAGGGGCTTAAAATAGCAATCCGCCAAAAACATGAATATTACACAAAAATTGGTTTTGGTATATCAGCGGCAACGGAATGCAAGTTGGGATGCAACATTAAACTCTTTGCTATCCAAATGCTTTGAAAAATTATTAACTGGAGTATTATTGGCATTAAACATTTACCCCAAAGCTGCAATATAGCATTTGTCAAACAAACTTGAATATTATCTTGTGCAGTTCTTGCACAAATGCGTTAGTGTTGTAACGTTGACAGTCAAAGCGCATCAGTTGAAAAATTGCTTTATGCTATACTTTATTTGTGAAAAAAACTACAACATAATTTATGGTTGTAGCCGGCGTTACTACAGAGAGCTATTTGCACATGCCGTGATAGTGGCCATGTCTATGTCAGGCAGGCAATGATAGCGCCAATACTTGTCGTACTTGAGTTGAGACCATAGCTAACGCACGCGTTCAATTTTAGCGATCATACTTACAGCTGATTCAGTGGTCGTAGCCATGACAAATGATTTCTCAAACCATTCAGCCGTCGTTCTGCCGTTGGCTAAAATGGCAGTCTGTTGGTCGTTGGCGGGCCTAAAATTTTACGGTCCGACCGTTTGATTTCAACGCTGCTACAAGGTATATATTATATATACAATTCTAGCATTTTACAGCTAAGAATGTTGTTAAAATATGTGTACAACAATTTCAGGTGAGTTCACCCGTTGAAATGTTCTGTTCGAAATTTTAACGAAATTTGATCAAACTTTGAATGTAGCTATGTTTCGTTTTTAACTTTTTGTCAATTAAGCAATTCCGAATACAACTGGACCTAGGAAGAGAGGGTAGGGGAAGGCAGACTTCAAGCTGGAGGGACGCGTTCTTCATGCTACGCCCTAAAGAAAATACACTTAGATTTACCAATTTTCTCCATTTTTTCTCAATTTAACCAAAATTTTTCGCGGACTTTTGGTACATGTGGGATGGGAGTATGTACATATGGCCCGAGAAAGAGTGTGGTTCGATTATACCCATGTTTTCCTATAGGCACCTAAGCCCCGATATAATTTATCCTACGCTGACATCTTCCCCAGATGTGTTTTGTCTTATCTTGGACCCGTCCCATATGTGTTTTATCTTCGCTTACCCAATATGTGCTTCATGGTAGCATACTCATAAATATGTTTTGTCTTACCTTGCCCCCAAATGTGTTTTATGTTAACTTGTCCCCAGGTGTGTATTTATTAGACTGTCCCCATTAGATTAAAAATCGCTCCTCTATGCCTGGAATATAACCACCACATTTGTACAGTTGAAGTACGAGAAACACGCTTTACGAGCTAAAAGAAAAATATTGTAATTTAGCGAGCGGTTTCAAAAAGTAATACCGCGCTATCCTTTGCCGTTGAACAAGACTGTTTTTGGATTTATAGGTGACCAGATTTAATTATGTAGTTCTGTTATTCGTTTGTTTCAGAAGATTAAAAATGTCATAAAGTTTAACATAAAGTTTTGCGCTGGTGATGCTACGCGTTTATACAGTGTACTTTTCTTTCGAAATCGGCAACTTGTTTTGACAGAACAGCGGTTTATATAAGCCTAGCGTACTAGTGAATGCATCATTAAGATTTATTGACCATAACAGATTAACGCATTGTGCCTGAATTAACTCCACTGGATGCTTCAAAATAAAGAGGAAAAACTTTCAGATTTCGATACTTATATCCCCGTGCTAATTCAAACACGAAAAAGAACATGCTTGAAGTCGTGAATGCAAAATACATTAACAATAGTATTTTGATAGTCGATAACTGTAGTGGACCGACACGTTGAACTGCTGCAGAACCAGATGATTTACACAGTTTACGTTTCTTGAGTTTGTATCGGTGAAATTCGTTGTTAACCATACCTGAAAAAACAATTATAAGTATTCTAGATTACTAAATCAGTGTGACATGTCTAACGCTTACCTGCAATCATATTTGAAGCCATTTGAAGCCTACATTCGCTTCGTAATGCCGAAGGGATTTAATAAATAATCGGAAAGTTATTGCTTAAACCTATTGCTACTGGTAAATACTCTGTCGTACCGAACCCAATGTGCTTGAGTGATGAATATGACACTAAGCTACACTAATACTACTAAGCTAGATGCCATGGGGGTTTGTTCGGTTTTATATCTTCCAGTGTTATTGGATTGCTTAACCAAATCATTAAAATCTGGTATCGCGGGCCACCTCCTACAAGCCAGAGAGGTACTGAATACAAGAAGTCAAAATGGGAGATAAAACCGAAATCAACCGCTACTATTTAACATTACCGTTACACTATCATGCACTTACTTCATTTAAATATGTTTATGTTAAGAGCGGTTATAATGGTTATAACTGTCAAAGGCTAGTAACAGCAGCTAAATATTTTACGTGTATTTCTAGAGTGGAATATCAAAGGGTAAATTGTGCTGGCATTTTATTCAACATAATGGATGCGGCATTTACAAAACGATTAAACCTTCACATTTATTTTTAAGACTAAAAAGTTATAGTGTAAAGGCTTTCCTCAATTTATCTTAGCTACAACTTTTCTGTAAACATAGGTACTTGCCCAAGTAAATATGGGGAGCGTAACTTTATATTATCAGAGAACAGCTGTAGTGAGGGATTTTCGGAAGGTCTGCTTTATGTTTCATATTTCTGTATACATATTTTGCAACACAACGACAACGTAAACATTAGTACAAAATATTAATATACATAATATACTAAATCATTCGTCGCTAAACGTGTTATCCAATAGTTCTCCCGAGCATTCTTTTCAACACAGGGATTGCAAAATTAAACCACAACATTCCACTAGGTGTGGTGTGCTGCCCCCTAAGGGTGTAACACCATAGGGCATTATTTATCTGCCCCTGAACCATCTACCTCCCATTAGGCGACGAAGCATGGACCCCTATGATTTAGACTGTTTGTGTGAAATTTTTTACAGTGTGTTTTTGTCACAGCCGCCCGTATATGATACAAAGTTCTATATTAGAAACATGGTGCAGGTGTGTTGTACACCAGAGCGTTTTTACAACGTTCCTTGACAAAACGTCCACATGATAGATAACTCATAAGCATCGCATTACACCAATATATTATACTAATCCTTTATTACCATTTGTTGTGGCAAAATTAAACGCATTGTTTAACCACTTGGATCGCGGATTCGATGTAATGCCAAATGATGCCATCATCGCGGGCGGACCGTCGGCGAGTTCAGCATTTTCAATATCACACAGCTGTGATGGACAAAATTCTTCCATGTTAAAAACGGAATCGACAATGAATAATTTATGCGAAGCTGTCGAGTTAGTTGCAAGCATTCGACATGCTTCCAATTTCGTCTGTGTAACTATTATTGAACTTGGCCGATCATTGAATATAATTTCCTTTAAAAATATATCACTGTAAAAATTGTTATACATAATTTAACAAGAACAGTAGAATGTAGCACATCATTACTCTAGCTGACAAAACGTATATATTAATAATGTTTATCGACGCCTGTTGTGAATGGTAGCGTACTAGCTTTGCAAGCTCGAGAGCCGGTTTCGAATTTCGGATTTTTATGTGTGGTAACTATTATTCAACTTGGCCGATCGTTGTATATAATTTCCTTTAAAAATATATCACTGTAAAAATTGTTATACATAATTTAACAAGAACAGTAGAATGTAGCACATCATTACTCTAGCTGACAAAACGTATATGTTAATAATGTTTATCGACGCCTGTTGTGAATGGTAGCGTACTAGCTTTGCAAGCTCGAGAGCCGGCTTCGAATTTCGGCTTTTTATGTGTGTAACTATTATAGAACTTGGCCGATCGTTGAATATAATTTCCTTTAAAAATATATCACTGTAAAAATTGTTATACATAATTTAACAAGAACAGTACAATGTAGCACATCATTACTCTAGCTGACAAAACGTATATGTTAATAATGTTTATCGACGCCTGTTGTGAATGGTAGCGTACTAGCTTTGCAAGCTCGAGAGCCGGTTTCTAATTTCGGATTTTTATCGTTAGATCTCTTTTAATCACTTCAACAAGAGTATATATAGTTTTTTAATAAATTTTTATTTTAATTTATTTAAATACTGAATAATTTCCTTGCAGTGAATGTGCTATAGTGAAATGCCCTTGCAATAAAATATCCATTTGGTACCTATCCAACTGTCCATATACGAGAATAAAAGTCGATATAGTAAAATAATGTGTTCATGGTTTGTTTTTATGGGTTTATGTTTTTACCCTAAGCGGCTTTCTATAAGCATATTCTAAGGTACGTCAAACAATAAAGTACTTATCGTACAGATAACGATCGCTTTCGCAAAATAGCTTTGTATTACCGGCAATTGCTAAATTTTTGTAATTGCGTTTTATTGTTGTACGCTAAAATGTTAGATATCTATATATCCATCTGTGGTTGTGCCTTTAGTATACTAAATTCGAGAAAACAAGCAAATTTTTGTATTAAACCCATAGTTTCGATAAAAGAAGGATAACACAAAATTGACGTAAACGTAATTATAGTCCCGTAGCTGTCGCTCTTTCAGCTTTTAGCTATGTCTACTAAGCTAAAGGTGCGGCACGATGGCCCAAACGATTTAGTAATTTTTCGGAATCATATCCTGTAGCGCTCACTATATGGTGTTTTGTTATGTTGTTAAATGTCAGAATGTTTTGTTCAAGTTTTTCACTTTTGTTTTTGCGTTGTTCTTTTTCGAACATTACTTAAAGTTTAATTTTCACTATAGTTCGGAATTAGCCTGTCGAGGCGCTTAATATTGTATTGCACTTAGTTAAAATGCGAATCCAACTAGTAAAGCGAATGTAAACTGGTTCCGGCGCAACTTTTATACCTTCAACTACACGTCAACGCCGTCGATAATTTATATATTCCAAACTACCGTTGAGTCTTTAGTTCACTTATTGCTTTTAGTTATTTCCAAGCGGAAGCTGCATTGCCGTCAATCTAAACGAATTATCTATTCCTTTTTAAATTATATATTTTCTAGCGGTTAATATAATGGCAATTTGATTACATAGCTATGTTTCAATATTTTGTAACATGTTCATCTTCTGCTTTTGCTTATATTTTTTTGGCTTTCAGATAAAATGGATTATCCGATTTCATAATAATTGGAATTTTTCTGCCTTAGGCGCTTTAGTATTGTGTTGTACAATCTCAGAAACGCACCCACTGTTAAAGATTAAAGTTGGATTGCTAAGAATCATCGAATAGAAAAACTGTAGTTAAACTAAAATCAAACTGGTAGTGCAAAACTGTCAATAATAGGTGTCACTCATTTTGCCACATTTTATTTTTTTATAAATATTTTGGCGAGACTCAAGCTTGGGGTGGGGCTTAAGCTATATTCAGGATGTGCCGTCTTTGATGTGTACACGAAGCCTCAGTGCGAGCCTTAACCTAAGCTCAGGTGCTAATATGAAACTCTATAGATGTGGCAGAATTTTTATTTCCTTCAGCTAGGATCGATTTAGAAATTGTCAACGTCTTTACCCTGCTGTTCGCAAATACCATATTTTAACAAAATCGTGTTCACTATATCTGAGTGTTGAAGAGTGCACGCTGATTAGAACCTGGCCACCTTAGACAGCACACGTTATAATATCAAGAGTAAAATTTGATAAAAACAGCGTGTACATTAAACAGAAAATATAGGTACACCCTGCTTTCACAAATCTGCTATCGAAAATTTGTTATGTCAGTTTGGATGAAATAAAATATAACAAAATTTACTCGAACAGTCAAGTTCAACACAATCTCAGTGTTTGAAAAATTATTCATATTGTTGCAAAAGTTCTTTAATTTGCTCAAAAAATCACCCAGCGGTAGAGGATTAATTATGTAGTATTAACCTATCATAAAACACTGCAATTATTACAAATCCTACCCGAACATTAGCTACACCGACTGAACTGCTCTTGTTAATATAGTCGAAGCGAAAATCTTCAACGCTGTCAGTGACAAGTCGGTATTCACCATTTGATAAAAACGACGCCATTGCGGAGAACGATCTGAACGGTATTCGTGTCACAACGATACTTTGTGCATCAGCTTGAAGTTTAGCGCTGTAAAAACATAGAACAAACGCGACTGAAGAGCACGTAAATAGTCGGAGTGTTTCAGCAAAAAGGATACGACAGCAGTAATTATCACCATCGTGTATGATGTGTCCTGTAATCAAACAAACATATAAAAGAGGAAATATTAAACAACTAACTACGATTTACAGCTAGCACAAAAATTTAGATACTAACGTTTGAAGCAAGGCATGCGTTTGGCGACATAGAAAATGGAGAGTCGCAGAGATACTGTTTCCAATAAAATCGAAACTCAAAATCATTCAGTAGCAAAGCTATGTACATACTATCGTTGCGGTTTATCACAGGTCATAAAAAGATTCAATTCAGCATTAAAACAATGATATATCTTTTCAAGCAAGATTCATATTCTGTGCATGTTTTTTTCTAAAATGCACACGACACAAGTAAACAAGTTAAACATTTATAACTTAGTAGACGACACATCTGTAATTTAGTAGCGAATTGGGTGAAGTTCTTAAATGTTTTACCAATCAGTAATTAATAATCAGGATTACCCCATGTAGGAGACTAGAAAAAGCGTCATTTTTAGGAGAAGGAATAATGCCAATAATGTAAATGTCAAAATCATGTGGAAAGATGGGGCTAGGGTCAGCAACTATGTAAAGCTCAATTGGTATATGCTAAAATTTTGATAAGATTTCTTAGGATATACCAAATGTCCAGCTGCCGTCTCATGTTAATTTACATATATAAATTAACTTTTTAAAACATCGTTTAACCCAACACACCGCTGACTTCGAAATACCAGTTTCATTTCATCGTCTTGATTTGTGCTTCATATCAGAAAACATCGATGGTTCTTTTGCCAACACACAATTACAGCTGCTTTATTTGTTGTAATAAGTCATCGTTTACTTTTTAATGTGCGATGTAATATAATACGGAGGTAAACGCCATTAAGCTATTTCATGATACAATAAAAATCAAACCATCTATTTTGGGCCAATACTGTGCATACATTGCTGTTGGTTTGCGTAATTTATTCCAAATTTTCAGCGTTTATGCCAAACGCCGCACTCATGGTACAGTTACCGCTGTTACATCGGCAGCTGGGACGTTGGAATGGCGGAGCGTGGGGCTCGGCGTCTCCAATTTCGTTTGGTGCGGCGTACATTTACCATGGGCTCTCAGAATATATTCCAACGGCAGTGATCCACACGATGATAGGAATGCGGCTCAAGTAATTGTTTCGAACGTAAATACTTGTAACTTCCGCTCTTATCATATAACATGAAATCAAGTCATTCTTCATTTCCATTCCACATCGAAGAGATGGTGGAAGCATGTCTTTTATTCCAAAATTACACCAAATTATTCTGTTCGTATAACAGCAAGCTGCTCATAGGGATGCATTTTTAATCTTAATCCCCATGAAATTTTTATAGGTATCTCCACCCCCATAAAAAGCCCACAGTCTCTTTAACTCAACATAACAAGTTGTGATTGATTAATTTCTTTGCAAAATACAACAAAAAACTGTCACCATAGAACTTCCAGCACTAGACTATTCTTTTTAGATATTACGTTACGCATCAGCTTGACTTGGGCTTGAGTACTAATAGCATCGGCACTGATGCTAAAATTTTAACGATTATTACGGTCAACGGAGTAAAATTACGATCATCGTTGGGTGAGAGAACAGTTTAATGGGTTGGCTTTAACTAGTCATAAAGCATAAAACTTGAAATCAAACCAAACTTTAATTTTTATAGCCAAGTTATACTAAAAGATTCATGGAAAAGCTGGACAACCAAAACTAATCTGCTGACTCATAAAAAGCTAAAAGTTCGAGATAAAAAGTGGACATTACGAAATTTCTGTACTTTAGCAAACAAGGCAGAATGCTGGACTTGACATGGCATATAGCTTAATATGTACCACTGTATCTTAATCCAGATTTTTCTACACGGAAAACTGACTTTATTCGTCTCGCTTGGCGTGATAGTGGAACGGGTCATATAGGTATTGCAGTCACTGCACGTATAACCCATATATACTAGTAAATATAATAAATTACAAAAAGCGAGCGAAGCAATAGGCAAAGGATTTTATATATTATTTATGTATACATGTATTTCCGCTAAATATTTAATCAGTTTATAGTAAGTATCACGTTTTAGATAATTGATGTTAAATCCATTATACCATAATCATACATGATAAACCACCAGATCTAATTAGCATACGCTACAATTTTCAGTTTCAAAAGTTCCAAATTCGTGATCTGCGACATAGAAAACCCCCGTGTGCATTTTTTTACTTCTGAGTACTTAGAAAATTTTCAAAGACAATTAGCTAAATAATAATTTATTAGTAATTAGTTAATCAACCAACTAATTAGCATGTTTTTAACATCTTCGAATAGCAATAAACACCAGATTCGCAATCACCACGACGAGATGTAGTATACGCAACGAAATAGCTTTTAATAATTAACTAAAACTAATTTTGACAAAAACTACACCTCTTGCACTTGTAGGATGTTAGGCCTTTCAAACAAAAAAAATTTAATCGGCGCAGCAGTTATTAGTTCGACGCACGGATGGGCGGACGGACAGAAATTGCCGATTTTACCCCTCTGAAGAAAACAAAAACGTTTCGCTTCGCTCCGCTCAATAATCGGTGATATTTCGCGCTTAACACAACGGCTGTTTACATTTTTATGTAACTGTAGCCCCAATATGAGTAGTTGACGCACGCACTTTAACGTGATCCTACATAATAGTAATTGTTCCGTATGTCATGGTTTATTACTGTTCGGTCTTACAGACCATAGGTCCCAGAAAACATTAATTCAACAAATTAGAATTTATAGTAAACGCTGCAACCGAAGTAGCCACAGACACACAGTTTTGCACGAAGGCCGACGGTGTTAAGACTCATCGAACATAAGGTTTATAGTCCTGTAGATCTACTTGCGACGAAATATATTTAGCAAAAAATATAAATTTTGTCATTTTTTTAATTCAAAGTTTATAATATATAGTTGTTTGCTTGCAAGTTAAACAACATTTTATTTCAAAAACTGTTAATCAGACACGGGCACGAGGATTTGGCTAATTATTTTTCTATTTGATGTGTTGATGGGTTTGCATATTCATGCATGCGCGTTTACGTGTAACTCCACCTGTTCAGTGGACAGTGCTAAATAACCCTCTTTATCACGCTATAATCAACTCAAATTTGCGTGGACCATTTCTAACACATGGATCGATTTAGCTGAAATATTCTCCGAAGATAACCTAGTGTGGCACAAACATACTATAAATATAACATCAACAGTGTGTGTTGCTGTGTCTGGGCGGGGAGTAACGGTTTCCAAACAAGAAGCGTCGCAAGCTCTTCAAAAGTGGAGAGGGCCGGTTGATTACGTTCATTTTGTTAACACCATCAGTTGATTTTGCACGTATTTTGCAGTTGATAACCACCTCTTGCTGCGCCTCTGCTTAGTGCAAACATTTTGAGATAGAATCAAAACAATATTTGGTCTTTTTGTAGCATGGTAAAACGTGGTCCAAAAAGAATAAAATTTAGGTATTGTATAAAATTTCAAATGGCATATATCTACCACTAACTGCAGCTCCACGATACTTATTGTGTAGGCTCTACGGATTAAGTGCTATGGACAAAAATCTCTAAAATTTAGCTCTTGTATACGTAGCGTCGTTGCAGGTGAGCCGATCTGACCACTATTTTTACTGAGCATGTGAACTTTCAAGTTAAAGATATTGCTTTGGGATGACTCCTGTACCACGATCAACTAGAAATATTGGTCCAAAATTTGAACTTGATCAATCAATCTACTTAGAGAAAACCACATACATTTGCCGTCTATACCCGACTGTGCCTGTTCGAATATGACTGCTTCATAGTTGTTGTCCAGTTCAACACGCAAAAACGACATCATGTAATGTGTCGCAGAAGATAACAATGGCTCATATTTATATTTACAGTTCTGCTTTCAACTGTTACAATGGGTTGTTGCTTTGATTTTTCTATAATGGCACAGTGCATGGCTATGGATATATCTTTGCTACAAATTTCATCCCGGTTGGATGGTAAATTTTCAGGACAACTTCAGTGCATAATTCTGCTTTATGGCTAGTCATATAAAACAGAATTTAAGTTACAGACCCAACGGTCCCTGCGAAGCATCTCTTAAAATGAACCATATTCGTCAAATAATTTAATCACCGAAAATAAGCAATTGTTGTTGAAGACCCTATTTCAAATTTAAGCGATAGGCAACCTACCACTGATGAAAACATTGTGCACATTGTCTGGCCAATGATTATTTTCGATATGGATGATGTAATATTACAAATTATCTTCAGCATTGATTATCAATAATTCCATACATATTTAGGTCTACATCATAGCTGTCCATGTCCATTCGCTTCAGGGATAGAGAGTTCTGCGGCGAGCAGCGGTGAGCCGAGAGCTAATAATTTTCTCCATTTTCTCATTTTTTTAGTTTTCCATAAAATCTTTATATTTTACTCCTAAGTGGTAAACTTTTTAACTGCTATAACTATGGTTAAAGGGAGTCCAACCCTTAGGGGCAACCAGCCTTGCCCGTAACGCCTATTGAAAATTTCCGAGACAAAATATCCTGAAATTAATTCCGACATGTCTAAATTACATGTCTCCACCAGACTTAAATAAACTTTGAAAATCTAAAACTAAAACATTATAGCTAGTGTGTTATGCACGCAAAAATGCGTTAACTACTGCACATAGATTTGAAATCACTGCAGATTAAGTTATAAAACCTTTACTTGATCTAAGCGTTATTATTTAGACTTTTACAAATGAGTTGTACAAACAGAATATCGATCGTATTTACAGAGTTAACTGATTTTACGTATCAAGGTACGCATTGTATCTGTCCTCACCATTATTTTGAAATAGCAACCACCGGTGTATATATGTGCCATATAAAAACATGCAATAACCGCAGTCAGACTTACAAAATTGTTTTAGTGTTAACTGCGCATCGAGCGAAGTCAGTCAGCATTTATTTGTTTGCGAAGACAAATTTTATCTTGTCTCTCCGTTAATCCGTCCGACGGGCCAGTTTTTTTAAATGCACAGAAACGAATGAAAATATGACCACAGGATAAGCTATAGTCTGGCCCGTCACCCGCACGTTATCTATGCAACCCACTCGCGGGGCACGGTAAAGCCGTTAGGGTGCACCCACTATTTTTGTAACCTAGGTAAAATACTGTTTCAGTTATATCTCTGAACACAAGGTTGATATCAAGACGTGTTTGATTCTTTTGTATTCGTCTGGAAGAAATTTACAAAGTTGTTACCCAACACTTTTTGTCAGACTCATGGATAAGAAGATTGGCACAAAATGGAGTCCCTAAGAGCCCATTTTAACACCCTATATTATACCATATTTTTAAGATAATAGTTAATAAGATGTATATAATGTATGAAAGTTTACGACTTAGACGAAAGCGATCAGATGATTTGTTTGAGAAACCCCCAACATCCATGCATGATTTCAATATTTTCAGTCTAATGTACTTTCTTTCATCTGCCACAATAAAAATTATCGGGATGCTGAAAACGATGGAGTGCTTCATTTGGCAACATCTCTGACCGATGCAGCTTTTCGGAATAGTTCTGATCAATTCTGATATAATATACATGATAGTAAATACTCACATTATTTTGTGCAATTGCTTACAAAAATAGTAAAAATAATTGTTTACAAATTAATATATGAAAAGTCACATATTTCATGATACATTTAACTGGGTTGTTATTATTGCAGAAAAAATTGTGCACATATTCTACATTGGTGTAAAAAGCGCAGAAACAAATCTAAAATGCTGATTTCGGAAATCCATATACAATTTGCGCTCCTGTAAGATTTCTTGTATGAAATTAGTCTGCTTTACTCAACTATATATATAGAACGAATGCTAATGCGGATTTAGTTAACAAAAATTACCAATTGCCTTATGGCAAAAACGAATTGTAAACTGTCCATTCTGCAAGTTAATGAACGGAACCTGCTGGTTCTGAGTACAGTAAACATGAGTATTTATTTTACTATATGGGTTATGACTAACCATTGGCTATAAGTAGGCAAGCATGCATTTTATATACTAACCGCAGCTTAAACATTAAGCATACTTCCTACAATAGCACGATCCTTTGCGATCTCTACTGTAGCTGAAGCCATATCACTCCTAAAACACATTGAATGCTTACTGATATTTGAGTGTATACGCTTGATCCATCTAGTTTTGAGAAATTCGATAACAAACAATATTAAATATGCCGATATAAACAGAATCCATGTTGAAATATTAAACGGTTTAAATATAAAATCATGGTGAGCAGCTGCTGTTTTCACCAGCCGTGAATTAAAATAGACTTTTAATGAGTCGAATACTGCAGGCGGTAAGCTGTACTTAAAGTGTCCCCATCGCTGAGGATTTAGAAATAGCGTAGGAAACGATGAATCAAGCGCTCCCGAGCGTAGAGCGTCGAAAAAAGTCGTTTGCGGTCCAATATACCGACTATACGGAAATAGTAGTGGCTTATCCGGCGAGCCAATATGATGAAATATATGTGAGTGAATATTGTTCATGCATACATTGAAATAGCGCAGGAGACCGGCAATGATTTGAACGTCTTGATGTGCGCAATGTGTCAAGTGTTTTGACGACAAATTGCAAGACGTGTATTGAAAATCGATTGAACCGACATCAACAGTATGAGCCGCGCTGAAATTTAATTCGTAACCATCGTATTTCATTATTTTTTGTTTTCGCCTATTAAAATGCGATATTATCTAAAAAGGTTTTTTAAACACAGGTGTATATATTTGGTGTAAAATCATAAAAAAACTTGTTAAGCTACACAAACCTGTAATTAAAATTATTTTAAAAAATTAATATTATACTTGCAAAACCTATTTTCATACTGTTCGTTAACTTCAGGAAATGTTTTCGCTTGTATCAAATTTGTAGTACTGTACTATTAACCGAGGCTCTATCTATTATTTAACGTCGAGCGAAAGATATAAAGCAGAGTAACACGGTCTGTAAAATACATTCAAGTGAAAGTATCAGATTGCAAAAAACATAACTACAAACTGTAGGTACATTTTCTGTCAAAGTCTCGCAACGCAAACCTATAACTTATTTTCAAAATCAGAGGCTCGTTTCAGTTCGACTTTAGTGAACAACGATAAAATGAGGAGATGCCAGTTATGTACTATATACTATTTACACGCTTGTAAAATTGATGCTGTACTTACCTGAAATCCTGCAACTGCTGAAGGTTTCCGTTCGTAGATACAAAATGGCTAGTAATAATGCGACATTTAGTCCTTTATAACCACAATTGTGATGAATTTTCCGATTTAGCATTCATAAAAGACCATGGATTTGTATATCAAATTAGATACGGCTGTGCTAACCTTTAGTGGAATAGGTAGAATCAGTGTATATATAGCACAAACGTATAATGCATATAAGAATAATTGCAGTATTCTAATCAATAATAGAGGTGAGGAGATAGATCCGAAGGCCGACCAGAAATGGTGCCGGGCCGGCCTGTCTTCTTTTCGTGGAGGCCCGGCCAGGCTTCAGGCCTGACGTGAAAATTTGGCGTCGGGCGGTATGCCTATGCTCAAAAATGTCCGAAATTCAACCCTAAGCCTGGCCCGAAAAGGGTGAGAAGATTAAAACTGAAAATAAATACAATACAAACCAACATGCAAATGGCATGGGTAAATAAATTATTACGTATACGCGAATCGTTACAATAACACTCTCTGGTTAAATACTGAAAGTTTGGTTATGTACTGTTTTCTGCGAAGATTCTTTAGTATGTTGCAACTGCGCGTGGCTGATACGCCGAGCTCAAGCCAAGGTTCGAATTTAGCATGGTCAAAAAGTTTCCTGAACCCTATGTGGCACTCACAATACTGTATATATGAAATGGTTCGTCAAATTTAGTCCATCTTTCAGATAAACATTACTTTAACAAATTGTGTCTTTATCCAGAAAAGGGAACATCGTCATTATTTTGATTTTGAACAAGAAATTGTCGAAATCAATTTACCGGAATACCAGTGTTACTTCGACTAGAGACAGACAAAAAATGAAAATTGCATGATTATTCCTCATAGTGAGCTCAGTGAAACGTTCGCTTGTTTTGTTTCAATGATAACAAAGTAAAAGCCACAATGAACACGAATTTTCCTGTTGTCCACATGACATTATAACAACAAAGCGTAATTGGTTGACACTTCGCAGTACTGGATTTTGTATAGAGTCACCCAGAATTATTACATAGCCAATTCAACAGGTAATAAATGATCAAGAACAAGAAATTTGGTAACAAACCGTCGTTGCTGTTGCTGCTACCACGCAAATTTGTTAAAATTTTTATAATGCATATTCATCTAGACTAATCGCACATAGCATTCATATATAGTATCCTAACACTATTTAGGCTAAAGAATAAGGTATATATCCAAAACACCAACTTTGTTATAAAATCGTAAACGTTATTAACAGTATAAGTAGGACTTAATAAGATAGGGTATTACTTGTGGCTCGTCTATTAATAGTTTTCTCTAATATCCACAATTTTGATATGGGATAAAATGCCGAAAATGCTTCACTGTCCTAATTCAATGTACGTTTTCCTGTCGTTGTATCCGCAAAATAATTTAGTTTCATACTTAAATCTCGAAGCTCCTATATAGCCGTATTCTGAAATGTTTTAAAACAGTACAGAAACTACTCAACGGGACAGAAACTATTCCTATTATAACAACCAGTGACTAGTACAATATGTATATGATATTGATTTCTAAATGTTCAGCAGCATTTCAAAATTTTTACACTTTAATATAATTTAGAAATGTTCGATGCTCCGTTACATATACAGACTTTTTGAAGCATTTTTCTGTGCAAAAATTTTTTATGCTACATGTAAAAAACCTAGCGAAATTGTGCAAAACAATTTTTAACTGAAATAATACTAAGAAATCCACTGAAAATGTTCCACATAACTGACCCAGGTTTAAAATTTTTATTGTTTCATGATTTTTTGAATACAAGTTTTCTCTAATGTCCACAATTTTGCTATGGAATAAAAGGCCGAAAACACTTTACTGTCCTAATTCAATGTACGTTTCCCTGTCGTTGTATCTGCACAATAATTTAGTTTCGTACTTAAATTTCGAGGTTCCTATGTAGCCGCATTCTGAAATGTTGTTTTAAAACAGTACTATTTTTGTTGTTTGATGATTTTTTGTGAATACAAGTTTGGTTAACGAGGAGCCATATTTCACTCGATATGATCACTTGTCATTTGAAAAAATGGGTTAGCTATTCCATAAAGAGCACGAATACATTAACGGCCCAGGTATTCCTGAGGGACGGCAATAAAATGCAAATTTCGATATACTAAGCTAAGGTCCTTATATGACATACACACAAGCCTAAATCGGTGGGCTGCTGAAATCCGAACTATGTTGTTCATTCTAACGTCATAACCTACCGCATCTCAGGGTTACTTGGGACACATTAACGATGAACATAAAAGTGCAGGAATCTACGCCGGCTTATGGGGTAGATGTTCGGCGGACGGAAATGCACTTAGTAAACTTTTCAGATCGGAAACAAAAATTCCCGGCGTTTTCGCAGTTATCGTATATTCTCTTTAATCGTTTTCACTAAGTTGTTGTCAAAATTTTAGGCACCTTCTGGCGGGTTGGGTGCGGAGCATGATCTCAACAGCTTTATAATTCTAAATGAAAGCTGACTTGCTTGATTGGTTATATTGAGGTTATACATCTAAACCTGATAATTTGTAATTCTTCGTATACACAAAAACCTCAGGTTTGGCCATAAACCACTTTTTTCCTTGACGAAATGCCAAGATTATATAGCTGATAACCGGAATCCCAGCCGTACGCTTCACTCAACAGACACCTAATACCGGGTACTTTAATAACTACATAATGTACTTCATAATAACTACAAATAAACTTACATAATATGAACAACACTTATATATATTTAGTATTCATACAGAATTCGTGTGCATGGCAAACATAGGTTAAATCTGTCTTAGTGCTAAACACTAGGCGGGCGTAGGTGAGAAAATTGATGTTTAAGTGCCGCCCATGACGTTTTCACTTAGCCAGAAACAAATCGTTGCAAAACATACACGAGAACCTTTTACCGTTCGTGCATGTTTTAGTTACACACATTTACCACCTTCGTCATACAATCCGTTAACTAAATCAGATTCCTTGTGGCTGCACAAGTTTCGTAAATGCCTCCTTATATGATTACATCCAATTTAATCGCTCAAAAACGTGTTATCATTATAGCACATAAAATCATTTTATTCATATACAATTAAAACAGATGTATCCGGGTTACCAACAAAATACTAGTCAAATTCACGTTCATGTCAATTGAACCGGGACTACCTAACTTAGGTCGATTCTATATATCTCCATGTATCAATGCTATATATATTCACATGTACTTGCTCTTGCTTCTCTTTTAGTGTATATACGCACGCAGTCAGAATTTGTTGAGTGTTGCGCATTGTTGCCGGACTGCGAGAGCCGTTTATAGGCGTCGTTGCCATAGCCGCAAAAAACAGCGTTCCGGGGCTAGTTGAACAACGCAAACCGTCATTTGACATTTACCTTTCTCTTCAATAATATGCCACATAAATTTTATATACCTTGCAATCCTAAATTAAATAGCAACCCTCAACCTCAAAACTGAACGTTTGTAGATGTCGTGCTTACGTTTTTACATGCATTTTAGGATCCGACTGTTTGACATGCGCAATTAGAGGCTAGCGCACGCGGATGGAAGCGAAGTAATCCCGGCGCGATTCGTCACTGATGTAAGAGTAGGGTGTTGGAAACCAGCCGGAAAAGCCGACGGGTAGCCGGCTTAACAGCGCTGCGGCTACCAGCTGGTAATTCCGTTCATAATCACCATCAAAAATTTATATTGTTAAAAACGTCACCAAAATTTGGCAAAATTAACATTGGAGCAGTCTGCCGGCCGTATCTATTGTTAGATACCAGCCATAAAGGTCGCTCACCGGCGTTTTCGCGTTCGGCCGTTTTATCGGATCGCCGACCACCCAGTCGATGCAAAATTCCGCCGATGCCAACACTAGGTATGAGGTTATCTATTTACTTTTATACATGCCATACCTATATATAAATCCCAAAGGGCTTACAAAGCAGTTCATCTTTAACGCAATAATCGGTGGTTTTTTACTAACTCAAGTGACGGAACATTGTAAAAGCACAAGCAAAAACAACTTTATAAAAAACCGGGTCTATAAGTTTAGGCAGCCAACGAATGGTTATTCACGCCGACTCTAGTTAACATTGCCTAGTGTATTAAGCCACCGATTAATATTTCAAAACCAAAATTAGGAGATTACACAATTCAAACATATTTTACTGTTTAAAAAGAACACACTGGAGGGAATGTCACTTTAGCCCGTGAAACAGCTTCCTAATAATATAACACTTACGATGATATTTATTATAAATGAAACACCTTAAACGGACATTACGGTGTAGAAGATAGAATACCCAGTTGCGGTACAGACAGTCGGAGTTCAATTATCGTTGTTGGACAAGTATTTTCTTGCCCTCACATACTTGCTTGTCCCTTATATACATAGTATGATAGTAAATAAATACAAGTTTATTGCGGGACTAAAAGTCAGTAAGCGAGAATTGTTCCAAAATCCAGTTTCTGATCATGCTTTCGGCTATTCCAGGTAGACTAATCTTCAAAAATTCAATATGAAAATTATCATCCTTATTTACTGTTACATCGAGAACATCTATCACATGACGTGAACCTTTACATAAACGAATTAAAAAAGGAGAAATAAAGCAACTGTAACATGATTTTAGAAGCAAAATCGGCAAAGCTTAAACTATACTGCTTCTTTTGTAGAAAACTCGGGGGTTCTCAAAAGTCGGGCCGTATGGCCAGCCATTAAGAAAACATGTTATAACGTGCGAGCGCTGCAACGTCAATAAAAATACGGAAACATCTATTTGTTCATTCTGAAACATGCAGTTGTTGTTTACGAACATTCGAGTTACTTTGCATGCAATTTAAGAGATGTATTCGTTGATTTTTGCACCACCATATTCTTCTAAAATTCAAACTATTCCTTGAAACTTTAAAGGATTTTCCAAGATATAAAATTTCAAAAATTTCTAAGAATCGGTTCTTTAAATTTTGAAAGAATATCTGGTGGTGCAAAAATTCTCTTAAATTTCATGTAAAGTATTTTGAGTGTAGGAAGTGCTTTATAATACCATGTTTATGTTGTTCATGTAGCTGTTATGAAAACAAACAGTTAGCTCGTGCTACTATTAATCTTGTGTTTACTAATTAACATAATGCAAACTAGCTTGCCAAAATTTTCATTAAATTCTTCATATTAGCGCGGTGAGTTAAAGTTTATAACTACCCCGATACCACGTTCAACGTATCGGTATATTCATTTCGCAAATAAATCAAGAGTACACTTTGCGCCATGCTAAATTCTTAATAACCGCCAGTAATGGGCTGTTTTAGAATACTGCATTGACCAACGATAAATCCGAAAAACAACGTACATTGCTTGGTAACATCAATCGAAAAAGTAACAGTTCGGAACGAGTGTTACAAAGATGCGATTACCATTTATACAATTCCGTGAACAGTCACAAAGCAACGCTTGATCGCACAAACCAGTCTCTTATATTACTTATACAACACAAGTTGACGATGTCATTTTGCTTTCAACTAACAAATCAATCGCCAAAATCAAATTCAAACTGATCTCCCACTACATTTTCGCTGTTACTACTATTATTCAGACTCCGGTGATTATAGCGTTGCTGATGACCAATCCCATTGTTATTACTACCCGCCTGAAATTTTGTGGACTGGTACGGCGAAACATGTCTTCCAAAAAACTGGTCATTCCCAGGCATGCCGTGGCCCGCCGATGTACCAACAAATCCCGCTGTTAAACCGTTATTCGAACCGTAGCCACCAATGCTAGTGCCAAATTCTGATACCGAATTGGCCGATTGTCGTTCAACGCCGATTCTGTCGGTTGGCGATAAAATGCTAGGCCCCGCAGCAGCACCGAAACTATTCCGCCTCGAACCAACTGGTGCAGTTGTTGGATGGTTGCCATTAGCATTCACGAGTTGCTGAGCATGTATCATCTGCGGAGGCGGTGGATGGCCAGGAAGAAACTGTTGTGGAGGAACCGGCTGAAATCGATGTTGCGAAGCATGTGCATCAGGTGAAATCTGGTTTGACTGATGAGCATGCGGAGCATAGTGCTGTGGAGCATGTGGCCTGAATTGCGGAGGCATCTGTGGTCTGTCAAGCGGCGAAATTTGTGGTGGAGGCATAGGAACAGTCGAATAATGGAAATGCGGTTGTGAAGTGTGCTGTGGCTGCGGTGGCATTTGTGCAGCAGAGAATCCAACACTGCTGCCACCATGTCCGCTTGAAGGTACTTGTGGTGGCGGTGGTGGTGGAATATTTGGAGGTGGTCCTAGGGGTGGAGGGTGCATAATCGCAGCAGCTGTTACACCTGCAACCGATGGCGGTGGTGGTGGCATCGACGCTGAAAAAGATGCTACAGCCGGTGGCGGACGATCAGATCCACTTGTTGGTAGTGATGAAATTGGATTTTGTTGGTAGTATTGCGGATGCGTCTGTTGGTGATGCTGTTGAAAACCTATTTGGTTTTGCGGAGATGGATGTGACGTAGGCGGGAGAGCTGTAGATGTCATATTTCCTCCACCGGGAAATATTGCGCCGCAGAAATTAGCGGCTGGAACAGGTGCAGCCGGCGCTGAAGTACCAGGGGATATTGCGGTCGGTGGAACCCCAGATGCAGGAGATGTGGCAGGCGACTGTTGCTGTTGCAGTTGATAAAATGTATGTTGCTGGTAGTTCGACACGGACAATCCACCGTTATGGAGTCCCACCTGCTGTTGTTGTTGAGGAAGCTGATTAACGCCCCCAAATACAGTATGCTGTTGTTGGTGATGTGGCACAGTCACAGCCCGATGAATAGTTACACTTCCGCCGCTGGGGCTGACTATACTACTATGCTGGGGCTGTGACACAATACTTTGAGACGTATTGTGTACTGCGGTACCAGCAACAGAGTGGAGCTGCGTTTCGTGATTCGTTGTTACTATAGTTAGCGAAGACTGAGGTGGAATTATGCTACCACTTGCCGAGGATACGGTTTGCTGTAACTGCCCTTGTTCCCCGGCTGACGAAGAAGAAATAGAGGAATGCTGCGAAGTAGCTGATTTCAACATTTGACAAGTTTCCTGTAGTTCATTAGCAACAGAGCTGACAACGAGCGATGGTTGTGCGCCTGAATTAGTTGTTGCAATAACGGAAGTGCTCGTCGCTGACGTACTCGGTTGAGCATTAACCGCATGCGAAGATGACTGCTGCCCAGTGAGATCTACGAGCGTCGACGCTAAAATCATTTATGTTTTACAACAATAAACAACAAAAATGAAAATGCAAGATTAGTACAAATTAATTTTGTGTTATATAAGCAAATGGTTTTTGTGCTGGAATTCATAAAGACGGTTAGTTTCTAGATGGTCCTCAGTAGTTCGGCGGGCATTTATAAAATTAAATCAGCCGAACGATTCTAACACTATCAATAAATATTACCACAGTTTGATAACTGCAGCTAACAGTTTAACCACAAATTTGCTGTTATCGTTAGCTGAACTTTCGAGCAACATCGTAGACATGAAAAAATCTTTGGGAACGCAAACTGTGGACAGTCGCGGTCTATGGTAGTTTGGCTTCCTTAAAATAGGGAATCTGGTAAATAGATCTTGCCCCTAACTCCCCAAGGTCACACACTCCCCCACTCCCTTGATAAGTTTTGGCCTTAACCAGACATTTCCTGCGCGATTATAAATCACCGCATTCCTACTCACGGGTAAAATGTATGCGAACTATTCTCTATTTGATCTAAAAGTCCACAAAATTTTCCCCGCGAGGCTAAAACTGACCAAATTTTTCAATTTCTAAATGTATACAATAATCGAAAACATTCGTTAAATTAATTTCGTTAATTTGGCGTTTTCAGAAATTTACAGCGCACGGTTTTGACCATTCCTGCAGCGTTAATAATGACAATATCAGCACACTATTTGCAGCTACATAGATTATTAATTACTCTACAAAAAAGACCAAAAACACCTGTACAGCTGCAGCATTTGCGGAGATATAACCATTTTCGTGTATCTTAGGTCCTATTAGTTTTCTGAAAAACCATTTTTGACCAAACAATGCAACGTAAATAATGACAATGGATGTACCCCCCATTTTCGGCTACATAGAAAATGAATTGCTCTACAAAACGAACCAAAACATTCGTATAGACTGAGTGGTTGCGGAGATATTACCATTTTTGTGTTTTTGGGTCTCGCGGTCATTGAAAAACCTTTTGTGTCCCAACCCAACAACGTAAGCAATGGTAATAGCAGCACAACATTTACATTTTACAGTTGCATAGGGGATTAATTGCTCTACTAAATGACACTAAAATCACACATATACCTCGAGTAATTGTGGATATATTACCACTATCGTGTATTTTGGGTTTCATGGAAAAATTTTAGAACACGTTTGGTCCCAAATCCCACATTTTACGAGAATCGAGTTTTAGAGTGTTACTTGCTCTACAAAATTAGCCTAGTTTAACTCAGATATCTACACCGGTTGTCGAGTTACAATAGGTTACATGATTTTTAGACAGCGTCAGGATCCGACCCTAGCCCTTTGGCCTGCTTTTTCGGGAGGAAGATGTTGGAATCAGGGTTCTGATCTGACTAAAAGGTACAAATAGAGATTTTAATCTTTCAAATGACATATAATGTTAATCAATCCACGCAGCCAAAGTTGTGTTATGTTATTATGTCACCCTAAAACCCAATAACTCACATTGTCAAATTCCACCACTGTCACAGCTTATGAGAATTATTCACTTCGCTTGCTTCACTCACTACAGTCAGAAGTCAATAAATAAACCATTAATGAGCTCACGAATTTGTACGCCGACGTATACTTGTACGCATTTCATTACACAGCATATGCGGTGTAGGCTTCATTATTAGCGTACCCGAACAAAATCATCCATTATTAGCGTACCTGAACAAAATCAGGTTCCATAGCTTCATCGAGAAATAAGTATGTTCTGCACAATGCTACTTTATGATTAAGGTTAATATTCAGCTAGTTTTTGGTACGGTGTTATTCCGGATGCTTCATCGTCTTCCGACTGTTGTAATCTTTCTCCGGACCAACTTATCCGACTGTTTATTTCTAATTGTAAGTATTTGCAATTGCATAGATGTTTTAAAGAACAGTCGGTGCGTGGAAGGTGAATCATTCGCTAAGAAAAACTTAAAAAGGAGATTAGGCTGGACAGCTAAATTAAATAACATGGGTTTCCCAAATGGAATTGAATGTACCTGGGAGAAACCAAACTTGTGCTCCCAGGGAAAACGAACACAATATTCGGTATCTTCAAAAGTTAAACTGTGATGTCCCAGCTGAACTGTGGGACTCAAAAACGCAAAAATGATATAGATAACTGCTTCGTAGTAAATACAATAAGGCACATTATATAGTGAAACCCATTCAATTGGCGGCAATTTCACCCACACAATGCTAAAATTTAAGGATTTTATATTTCCACAATAGAAAACTGGTGTATTTTTGTTTTGCAAAGAAAAGCTGGTTGGCCTATGTCACGGCTGTGCACAAAGGTGTGCTAAACTGGTGTGGGAAAATCAAAAATGGAAAGCTAGTGAGGCATCTGGGGGGGGGGGGGCAGCGACTATGAGATGTCATCCGCACGAAAGCCAGAATTCATTCAGCGAAAATCAGGCAAAGAATAATTGTCTAAAATATTCGAAGCAAGAGCAATAACTCGCGGCAAGGAAAGATGTGAGAAACAGCACTCGCAGCCAAATCGACTTGCATGAAACTTAAACGCTTGTTGCTTCCGAATTAAAATTCAAAGTGAGACAGCGAGAAGAGCTGCTCGGTGTAGTATCAAATTAAGCACATCAAATTTGTTGTGCCATATTATGCTAGATTGGTCACGGTAAATGATTATGAAAAAATCACAAAAATATATTATTGGTTATACCGCACGCCTTTGCGGAAATAAGGCAGTTGGCTTTAATACAAAAACCCAAACTTATATTGTACCGTCTGAACCATTATTGCAGTCGGGTATCAAATACAATTATGAGGATTTCTTTTGCGATTAAGAAACGCTCTGCTGCCGAAGTTGATAGCAGCAATGTGGAAAGTCGCTCATAGTATTAACTGGTTAGTCCAAACTTCGGAAATTATGGCCCGTGGCCTGAGTCCCCCCTGGCTCACTTGCGGGGGGTGCAGGATTTTGCCGGGGGGGCAATTTTTTTGCCGGATTTTGTCGCGTTTAGACGTTAATTTTTCTCAGCAGGGGGCTTTGAGCCGTGGCGTTCCCGAATGTTTGCCGGGAGGTAGGAGCCGGTGGTACCTCCGTTTAGCCGGGGGGCAGCCGAAAATGCCGGGGCCCCCACTTTGGGCTAGCCAGATTAACCTAATATAGTGTTAAACACATTGTTTTCCTACTAAATTTCGGCATAGCACTTTATTCTGCGTAAAATATGAGGTGCGAAAAAAATTTTTAATTAAGAATCTTGAAAAGATGTTAACAATATTAATTAAATCATTATATCATTTGATTACATCATTTCGGAATATAAGAAACCCGGTATCATCAGAACATAAATTTTGGATATCTTAGCAAACCAGTGGTATTTACACCATGGAAATAATGGTACGCTACTAAAATAAAATTGGCTCACTTTTTGCACAAGGATGTAAAAAAATTCGGCATGAAAAAAGCCGTACAATGTAAAGAGTGGTCCAGCTTAATATTTTCCACTATATACATAGAGATGCATATTAACACGCAGTATCTCGGAGATGGTGTGAAACGAAGCGAGCGTGGTTTCACTATCATGGTTGTCTTTTTGTTTAATCACCTGTACTAAGTTTTGTATATGATGTACATACACCGTAAAAGATCTGTAGGCCTTGAATTCTTATGGTATGATATCAGCAAAAGAACACCACCAATTGTGCCTATCACGAAGGCTATAATTATAACTTACCGAGTTCCCGTGGATTTTGGCGAAAAAATTATCTGATTTCCCTGATAAAATGCCAATTTATTCTATGATTTCCGTGATACTATATAGCTCTGGTTTTAAATTATTTTCAGCACAATACATATTAAAGCAGACATGTAGCCTGTAAAACAACTAAATTTACTGAATTTGACTTGGGAGGACATTAGTACTGATTTTATTATCTGAAATAAATAAATTTCATTCAGCACGCCGATAAACACGGATAACAACAGAAAAATTACACGCGATACAGATTTGGGAACCACGTCTGCAAAACCTAATTACAACACAGTTATGTGCAACAAGCCAAAATGGTTTCGGTCTTTGTTTATGCTAATGAACATTTTCTTTTGTGAAAAAAGAAATTATAATTACAAAAACAAATTTATTTTCGGCATGTAGTATATAAAGCTATTATTAGCCAAACCAAAAACCAAATAATCAAACAAACTAGAAACAGGCAATATTCTGGAAATCGGTTTAATTGACTCTAATCCTAATCAAAAAGCATGGAAAATATTCGTTTTGAATTCCACATAACCGCACCTTTGTATCCAGCATACAAGAAAGCCGATACATAAACCATTTTTGACGCATAGCACTCAATCTACACTTTTGCAAATCGCTTTCGTCGACCATAATAACTTTAAAAACCCTGGAATGGTTTGTATTGTACATAACAACCATCTAATTCACCAGCTTGATAACCTCATAGAGTCGAATTGGAAAAGGACTCATAAAGAGTTTATGGCCATTTTGAAGCCGAAAACATGGTCTGTGTTCTTAGTGTTTATGGAAAGAGGTACATCGTCATCATACCTACCGAACAATTATCAAAATCCCATATAGGCGAAGATTAGTTACGAGTTACACCGACAGACAAAAAGAAATTATGACGACTCTTATCCTAGTATCGTCGGCGGAGACTTCGGTCGCTTCACTCGCTCAGTTTCAATAAATTTAATTACCGCTTCGAGTGATAGTGTTCAAAATTCCACCAGCGTTCGCGCACTCTAAAGTCCTGATTTGGTGCTGTTGAGGTTTGGGCTTTGGGATCAACTGGCCCAAAAATTCTAGAGGATTCGTAAACGGCAACGTCGACGACGGCGGCTTATAATGCGAACTATTTTTGGATAATCGGACGTCATCGGCTTGTTGAGTTCCTACGAATAATGTTTTACACTAAATTAGTATTGTTAGTAACAAGTCCTTTTTTCGTTATATTGAATTTCCGTGTTACGTGCTTTTTGCATAATACCCGCGAAGTGTCTAGAACTGGCTGCTATTCGCTGGTTGGAAAATAACATTTCCTTTTGAAATTTATTATTTGTTCGTATTCCACTGTCGATTCTGACATACTGTACAATGTGAAATAAGCCGGCTAAAATGTACGTAACACAACATTATCACCCTGCATTTCATCTTCCGAATAACTACAAAGCAATCTGCGGAAACACATAATTACAAAAAACCAAAACTACTGGGACAACATACAACCTTCGCTAGAAAACATGCTTAGCCTTGTTCGTTTAAGGATTGGACGATGTCAATTTCTCACTTTCAAACTTGGCGTTCTACAAGCCTAAATTCAAAGGCGTGCAAAGACCGTCGACTGAGGAAAGTAGAATGTCAAGATTTTTAAAGGCTCATAGTTTTCCAATTTTTGCTATAACTTTCACAATTTTCTGCTTCTTATAACGTCGCCATTTAATTTAGGGTGGAGGTGTCATTACGACTGATGAAGATACATAGTTCCTTTATTTATGAAAATAACGGAACATATTTATGGTCGCTACAATAGTTTCTGATATAATACAGTAAAGTTGTCGACTATATGCAGTCGGAGGCAACCCTAAGGCTCCCCTTTCGCTAGCAGTCATCACAAGAGTGTGCGCAGCCGCCACTCCCATCACGGGACCATATGACACGGAGTCACTGGGCCAATTACTTTACTCAATACGTCATCAACAAATGCTAGCGCAAGGTAAGAAGACAATAATTATTTTTGAAGTCTTGGTACGGCGCGGTATAACATAGTAGCGCACAATACATCATCGCGGCAAGTGAGCAATCGCCGGATATAACAAAACAGGGTGCTATTAAGGCTTACTTTAATGCATTGTTTGTTGACTTCGCAGCTGAAGCCAAATAATTTTAATTACAGTATGAATTCAGAAGAAACCATACATACACGATACACAACGATTTTCGCTGTAATGCTTTCTTCAAAAATGTACACGAACAATATCCAAGAATATTTTTTCCTAAATACAGAAATTCTGATGCACATTAGTATAGAAAAATTTTACGCAAACCATTTCGAATTTGCACCACTTTGCGGCAATAATTTAAAATGCTAACGGCGCGTACGTGAGTTTAGCCCAATAACACATCGTTGCAAATAGTGAAACGGCATTTTTACTAGCGTTGCAACTTTTCAAAATTAATTAAAATTTAAACCCGGACAATGCAAAATAAAATAACCGAAACCCGGAATTTTTGATAAGGAATACTTGGAGCCGTACCCGGATTTTTTGAAATCCAATACCGTGAGCCGGACCCGGACTACGCAGGTAAATGATAAATATACATACATTATATTATAGTTTTATACATATAGTTATATATAACAATATGGATGGTAATATATAACTCAAACTGCTTCGTAGTAAATAGCGATCATTTCAGATTGCCTTATCGATATTGGCACTTTGCTGCTGTGTCAACTGGAAATGTTTGAATTCAACACGTAACCAAAACATGCTCTCAGTTGTATTGTTTAGATATAAATGTTTGACGTTTACCGTATCGTCAACTAGTTTAACATCTTACGCTGGTTCTACTTTTCTGACACGGTAGATAGGATTGGGCTTTAAGGTAAGCTCGAACGGCACCCACGAAATTAATGGTAGGAATTTATTCCCCGCGAGTTTTAAAGTGATTGGTCTATTATATAGTAATTTAACGGCAAGTGAAAGTCATTTAACTGGTATCCTCTGTAATAATAATAATTGGGAAAGGTTTCTCGTCAACATGTTAAAATTATGCCACCTTTTACGTGTAAGTAAAATTCAATTACCTTTATTTGTCTCACATATTAAAAGTTACAGCTACAGTTGTACACTGCCTGCGTCTTTAGTGCAATATAGCATTGTTTGAGCAGCAAACGAGCATGAAATCTTGAGAATTTTTTCTTAGCTAGAATGGAGGATCCGTAGAGTTAGTAGCGACTATTTTCGGCGACTATTACATTTTCCAACATAACCATATAGTAAACACCATTTAATTTCATATTATAATCAATCATCATGTGGTTCATTTTGCCCAGCATGACTATTAGTGAACATAATGTCGCTGGATTTTAAATCGAGCGAGCTAGAAGCAGAGGGATTTGAATTAAAATCAGCCGTTTTAATTCGGCATCGCAGACAAGCACCGGGTATTTTTGTTTGTAACCGGACACGGACATGTACCTTGCAAAATAAAACAACTTTAGCCGGAATTTTTTGGGAGAAATATCCGGACCAGGATGCAAGTCTAATTTTTACAATATAAATTATCATATTAATAATTATATATATATCACACAATACAAACTTTATTATTACAAAATTGTATATGTAACAGACCCATGCTGGATCGTTACGAGATAGATTAATCCAGACCACAAACTAATGGACAACATTTATGAACTCTGGTCACAAACGGCTTTTGACACTGATTTCCTAACGACAATGGCTCCGCATGGTCTTGAAGCCATGTCCTTTGCACTAGTATATATCGGAGCAGATTCGCATTCGCAGATCTTTCCGTACAAACTAAATCTCGTGTCGATTTCCCATGTAAATGAACCGATTGCACTAGGCACTGTTGTCGAATCACCTATAGGCGTTATTCGCATCGCAAACCAGGAATCGTTATACCCTAATTATAATATTTACGTATATTTTCAAGTACTTCGGGTTGCACCACCGACGTTTTCTTGATCAGAACGGGTTGATTTCATTGTTGTAACTTATCACATGATAACCGTATTATTCTTGTTGCTGTTGATCGTTCGTTTTTGCCATAAAGGCTATCATTGGGATACTTGATTTATATTGCAGTACCATAAAAGTATTGATCGTTATGTACCCGATTTATATCGTCGATCCTATTATACATGTGTCAGTATATGTCCGATTGATATCTTGGTTGTGTTGGTTCTTTGTACTCGCATTATACCCATACCACTGCCCAAGGCGTAGAATAGATAGAATGATTGTAGTGACCATTATATTTAATTCACGTAGTTCCTATTGTTTATATGTATGTCTATAACCGATGTCATGATAGTACTGATCCATTACACTTAATTGTATCATCATCACCATATTCGATTTTGATTTAGCAAGAACGTATTCGATTTCGTTGTACCCTCGTAGTTGTTCGTAGCCATAAAGGCACATAACTGTATACCGTTTCTTTGTACCTTTGACGCTGTTTTTATGATCGTTGTTGTAATTTCTTGCACCACTGGTATATACGTATTTATCCATATCGTTCATATTCAGGTCAATTTTTGATTGGAATCGTTGATTCCAATATTATTTTTATCTAATACGATATTTTTATAAGCACGAGAATCCCCGACCCGCGAATAAATAGAATGGTATACGAGCTAAAATTGTTAAGGAATAACCTAACCCCGCGTGATAAGACCAAGGAAAGTTTGGCCCAATTTAGTGAAAAAGATTGGCCATGACGAAAACCCGTCACGACCGTCCTCACTCGTGAGGACCACAAAAAATGAGAAATGGCTGTTCGCCCAATAGCGAACAGTATAGTAGCAAAATTTCTGAAATCTATAAGTGAAAATCACCGTTATCAAATTTACCAATTGAAAGTCACACTGGTAAATTATGTAGGTAAATACAATCTCAGCTACCTGCGTTCATTTTTGGTACAGAATTCTTCGGTCTACAATGAGACCAGTCCCGTAGATATCCGATCAGGATCCGCGGACTTATTAACGAATATGTACGAACATACCTCGTAAAATTACATTGGATTACCTATCTTGATAAGTACACGAGTATATAAATGTTATCATTGAAACCCTTAGACCTGATGCTTTTGTTTGAGTCCGATCTCGCTGTGCCCTCCCCTTGGGTACAATACCCCTTGAAACGTGAGGAAATTTTCCCCGATATGCGCGTAACCCATCATTAGATTCGCCTCGTTGAACCCGACACGAAAATATGCCCCTTACTCGCAAAAAGTAACCCGAACCTGCGGGAGTCTCATAAACTCTTTAATTGACGATGGGCTCGCCCAAGAGCTCAGTCTTCAATTTTTTGTCTGAAAACTGACATGTTGCATATGAATACTCGGTTGAGCTGAGCCCGATTCCGAGACCCGTTCGGCACTGCGGAGACATCTAAGGGAATGGAACCCCTTTTACGTTCTTTACCGCGCGTTTGTTTACTTAGCAGCCGTCTTGCTTAGACGGACGCCGATCCCATACATATAAACATGTGTACTCGTACATTGGTTTATACAAAATAAATACATACAGTTTTGATATTAAATTTACAAGTAACCTGCTATCGGTATTTTCAAGTTTATACTTGGTGGATGTATTCATACTTTATACATTAAGCCATTATACATTATTATATACTTTCATATTCATACTTCATACAAATAAGCCATAGAAGAATCGCCTCAATCTTATGTCCATTAAGCAAACAATACTGGATCCAAATTCAAGCATACTTTTATATTAACGTTACATCAAATTCATATACAACTTGCCCTTGGCTGGTTGTCGCTATCAACGTATCGAGCAGCATATTAGCAAATTTCTTAAGCAAACAAGCTTGACCATATCAAGCTGGACTAGTTTCATACTGAACCTTATAGGCTTAAATTAGCTTTATATTAAATTTGACCGGAAAAATCGTATATGGTGGTTGTTTCTTAAGTAAATATGACTTAATTTATATGTTTTATATAAAAATTATTTGAAAATTTGAAATTTCAAATAATAAACTCTATATAAAGTATAGGGTTTTTGATATAATATGTGAGTGCTGTAAAGTTCCAGAAGTTTTAGAATCGACTAGAGGGCGCCATATCGATTGCGCAGAAATGTTATGTTAATCTATCGATTGAGTCCACATTAGGGTTATATTAAATTCAGGAATGATTTATTGGTTTCTAGTGTAAAGTTTTATATTAAATTGGTACCCAAAAGTTGCTGATAACAAAACGGACGGTTACTGATTAACTTTGCTCTCGAATGTAGGACATTTCGTTGCAAAAGTACTGACGAAGCACTTTTAGTTTAAATGTGGGCCAAAAGTTGGCGTCTTCGACCTGAACTAGAAATCATCAACGACCCCATAAATCTTCATTAGCGATTTCGGCATTTTCTTTGGAGTAGAACCGCCGATATTTGAAGTCTCATTGGATTTTAGCTGTAAATTTTGAGACTCCGGTCTCTGTTAGTTTGCTTCTTATTGGTTAACGACTGAAAAGTAGTCGAGGTTAGCAGCGCCGCCAGAATTAGCAAGTTTAGTCTGATGCTCTTCAGTATTACTTGTCTTTCCTGAGTTCTTGCTTTACTTTACTTTTGGCTTTTTGTTTTGCGGCTTTGCGGGTGGATGGACGAGCGATGGACGTTCAAACGAATGAATCAGAGTGTGTACGTGTGGACAAAGAGCCATGTCGAACAGTCGAGCGTTACTGATGTTAGATAGAATAGGCTCGGAGATGAGCTGACTTATAATCAGACCGAAAGATGGGTCGATAAGCCCTAGCGTTAAAAATTTAGCGACTCACTGTCCGCGCTTTCTTTTACATGATAGCCTGACCAGTCCTAGCTTGTTCCGCAAACCCATAGCCATGATTAGACATCCCATGAGTTACGTATCTAGGCGAAATCCTTCTGAACCTCCCTCGGTCATTGAGTTAAGGCACAAATAATCGCGACACTCGCGTCTAGAGCATGTTACATGATTCCCTGGGCTGAGTTAAGAGCTGAAACATTAAGTATGAGACGACCGTGGTTAAATAAAACTTTCCCTGATTTATAATTAAAGTAAAGAATGTACCATCCTTGGCCAAAGCTTCTTGGTTCGGAGTATTGTTAAACAATTTTGCTACGCGAAATTTAGGTGTTCGTAGAACACGCTTTTGCATAATTATCATAATGAACCCGAAGCAAATCAATGGACCTGTGGCAAAGTTCTTTGCAGGAATTTTGCCGAAATTTTATTAGGATTTAGGGAAGGACACAGGATTTTGAATCAAGTCGTAAATTTAATCGGTCTTCAATCGGGTTTCCTAATTGGTCAGCTTGAGAGTGGGACGCCCCCACTCTGAGCGACAATTGGACATAACTCAAAAATTACTCCAGGAGTTTTATTGCAACTTTAAAGGATCTAAGCTATCGATTTAGGTTACAAAATCTATTTATATCTAGTCACATTCATAAACCCGACTCACGAAATTGGGAAACCCCACGCAGAGATCAAAATTGAAATATCTCAAAATTCCATCCAAGAATTTCGCTCAAACTTTATTGAGTTATAGCATCGCCTTTGTTTTTTAGTCTAAGGCCCTAGCGCCGACCGGGTTCGTTGGCTCGGTGACGCAAAAAGGATCCGCCCCCATCTAAAATTTCAATCGCTAATAAATCAAAATTCCTTCCAGGAATTTTGGTGATTTTTATTTTACAAATAGAGTCCCGATTTTTATCCTCCATTTGTGCTATTGTGCCCAGCAAACCCATGGCCTGTTCAAAAATCACAGAAAATTTGAACCCGAGCACCGCACAAGCCGCTCAGGTTTTTACATAAATTTCGTAGATTTTTTGCACATATATTCAGTTTCATAGTTAGGTTTTGGTTTAGCTTTACCATAGATTTTTGTCACATTTCTGAGTTTCTCTCCTATGTGTACATTTAGATTTCCTCAACGCAGCACGAAAGCTGTCGGAGTCTCGAAACTGCCGCTGCGATAAAATTATCAAATGTACCAGAGTCGGTAAATTTGAAGGCAGTGGTAAACATTTTTTGCACCCAATTTTAGCTGATCGCGAGAGGCGATGTCGGACCCGGCCCGGCGTATCATTTTTTGAAAATACCGACCCTAATAAATTGAAATTATACGTCAAACAAGGCCTCCGTGCACAATTGCATAGGGAAAGGCTGGCAAATTATTTAGAAATTCCAAATTTTAGGTGTACCCAGCATTTGGACAACTAGGAATCTAGGTTGAGACCAAGCAACCGAGTAAATGAAGAGCGTAAACCGAGACAACTTAGGTATAGAAAATTAGTTACATTATCACGACCACCCGATTCCACGTTCACGGATCCGTTTCAATAAGTAGCAAATGTGGGAAACGCTGGATAAATTTGATAGCAGACGGAGCTATTTTCCGAAAGCCGTTTTACTCCGAGTGCACGAAACTTTACGCACCGTAGGACTCGTATCGATGGCCCACAACGCATCGCCACTTATATGCTCGTTCGAAAAGTGATTTTTAATCAACTTAATAGAAGTTCAACCCCTGCCCCCATGCACTATACATGATATAGATTCATGCAATAGTAATTTAAAGTTATGCCATTTACATTAAGTAACTTGATGGAAAGAACCGGCATTGGGATGCCGCTGACAAATAGGAGGGATTCCCTATATCATACTTATACCCTCGTTTCGTGGCGATGATGAGCATGTGAAATTGATAGCGAAGTAGGTTTGCTCGTGTGTGCATTTTAATGCATTTGCGTGCGCTTATGTTTAAACAAACTTGCTCGCATGGGCATTTGTATGCATCCGCGTGTACATGTGTAGTTAATTCTGTCTGCGACAGTTATTATATATATGTGTGTGTTATATAAATGCTCATACCTGCAGCCGCATCCATTTGAACTTCACCAGCAGCTATTGTAGAAAATGAGGACGTACTCGTTCCGCTCGTAGATATACCAAACGATTTTGCAACCATCGAAACAGCCTGAATTAGATCAATTCCGTTTTTGCTAACCGATGCTGTGCTAGCGGCACCAAGCGCTCCTGAACTGCTAGTCACGGTCGGTTGATTATCCTGCTGTTGGGCAGTGGAGTTACCGCCCGAGACCGACACTGTTGCTGACTGCTGATCACTCACGTCGTCGCTAGCTTGATCTGCTATGTCTTTAGCTTGCTGATTCAAACGGTCAAGCTACAAATATTGTTGCTCAGCACAATAGTGATCTTACAGCTTATGTGATCACACGTAGTATTCCAAACAATTCCTAAGCACCGTAGATAGTGGGCGTTGTATTATTTCATTGCTCCCAACTACCGTGGCGATAGTTGGACCTTACAATATTTGTTTACGATAATTTCGTGCTCACTCCATAACTGAACTGGGGCTGGTCTAATTGATGTCAGTAAGGGCTCAAAATTGTTTCGACATGAACTTGTGCGGTTTTCAAACTTAATTTGCTCATTCCATATCTTCACCTATTGCCGCCAAAAAACCCTAATTTTTATCTTGACGCGAGCTGGTGTGGTTACGACTCATTGCACATCTTCACCTATTGTCACCGAAAAACCCATTCTAAAAGCTTTACGCTATATTTAATACTTGTAACTGTGCTAATTTTTATTTCAACGTCTGCAAATCTTGTACCAGATTCACATGTGGTTTTCAAATAATACAGGACTATAAAAGCCTTTGCTTCTATCTCCCTTGTTGCTAAGCTGAGACCAAAAAATCCAACTTTTTATGCCTAAACTTCAAATTCTTTGTATCTCAGAAAGCACTTGTTCCTCCACTTAGGCATAACAATTTATTGGTCCACCTTTTGATTCCCCTCTTAAGAGACACTACAGTTTTAGGCAATTTACGGCAAAAAGTTATATTTTCAAGGAGTGTCGACGTTAGTTGGGATCTCGCCACCCAAGGAACTTAGTATATAAATAGCTACTAGTTAATTAAAAATATACATGGATTATGGAACCCGAGCTAATCAGAATAACATATTATAAAACAATCCACAACTATAATGAACAGATTACATTTTATGCACTGTAAAATTCCTCTGATATAGTTAGTTTCATTCATCAACATTCGTACTACTGGCTATCTATGTAATCACAAGAAATGTGCCCCATTATCATGCACTGTTCTAAGGTCGTGCAAAGGTCATGTTTAAAATTCCAATTCCCACTATTGGCTCTATGTCCAATCGCTGCACAAACCACGCCGTAACATTGCACAATCTATATATGTTGCTAGACTTGGAGTCTTGCAGAAACATCCGCTGAACTTCCCGCCTCACCTTGTTTACTACAACAATATGATCCATTGTTTTAACTGCATATTTTCCAGTACCGAGTTCTGCAGAAGCAGCCGCTGAAGCCTTCTGTGCATTCTGCCTTGCTATTAATTTTGAAAGGGTTTCAATCAATAACAGCCGCTTTCAGTATGCTACCCGAGTACAGCAATAAGATTCAAGGTTATGTGAACTATAATATGCCAACCTTGCTAAGCATTATATAAATATTGTAATATAGCTCAAACAATAACTATTACATGCCTAAATTTGCAGAATATACAGATGGCGCCTCCACTGGATGTTACTCCAATGGTTCTGATACAGAAACCACGACAAATTAACGCATTGCATTAATGGTGAATAATCTGTTTTGTAACCCTGGGTGAACACAGTATAAAATTGATACCAAAATTGCATACGATCACCAAAATTTCCAAAACTGCTAAAATAGTAGTACAAATAACGCAACATTTCATAAACTCATCATAACCAAAACTTTTGGAAGGGTGTAACAATAATTTTAAATATCTAAAAATGATGAACGGTAATAGACTACAGTTGATTAGAGAGCACGAATTTTTTTTCAAAAATGTTAGACTTATGTCCAGACTCGGATTAACGCCAAAATTATCGTTCGCATCCAGAATTTTTGGCCAAAACAACGCGTCATAAATGAATTAAGCCGGCAAAACCGACTCATATACATTTTACGGCATTCTCAGTCGCACTACAGAGCAGTGATGGGTTTAGTGAAGCCAAAAAAGTTCCATGTGGCGATTTAACATTGATATATACCAAATTTACCGACATACCAGCAGATATCAACATTAAGACCGAGCGTAGGGAGACGATCCTTCGGAATTTTGCAAAGAAATATCTTATTTCTATGCTGCAGAAATACACATAATTTGTAAATAACGGCGAGAGCCAGTTATCACACTTGTCGTATTGAAGAACTGGGGTTGGTCTAATGAGGCCCCAAAAAGTTCCATAATTATGGCGATTTAACACCTATACCAAATTTACCGACATACCAACAGCTATCAACATAGAGACTGTGCACAGCACGACGATCTTACGGAATTTTGTAAAAAAATCTTATTTCTATGCTGCAGAATTACGCATATTTGTAAGTATTTTGCGATAAAGCTATGTCTTTTCAGAAAAAAACGATAACTAAAAGGACATATAAAAGATGAATGCACTAGCAAGTCTAGATTTGGTAGAAAACGATAGGAGCAGGTTCAAACCCCTTTATCTGGAACACGTTAAGCTAAAGATAACATACAAGTAAATTTCAATGAAACCGTAGATCTATGCTCGTTTAATAACAATGAAAGCCAGTTATCACATCTGTAACACATGCCAAAACAATTCCTAAACATCAATAGAACAGACTAGCAGATACATGATTGGCTGAAAATGATGGGGGCATGTTTAAATACGTAGCTCTAAAACATGTAGCAAAAAGATACCTGCAACATAGTATACCGCGGAAAACATCTAACACTCGTAAAAACAAATTGCTAAATTCTTACACCTAACTGTAAAATATCTTACACTACGCTCTTGATAACTGGATAAAACACATTTATTAAGAATAAATAGAATAAAATTTGATTCGATCAGTTTCAACTCATATAAATAAGCTTGCATACTACATTCAAAACAAAACACTTACCATTGCACCTGGACTGTCACTTTCGGCAGCTGAATTTAGTAAACAGTCACGATTCATTCCTAGGAAACTTTGGTTGAGCATTATACTATTAACACCTAAAACAAATGACATATATGATTACTAAAATATATATAACAGTTTGTACAACAAAAATTTGTACATCATCTCTTCTGCGTGCTGGACGGTATTCTAAAAATGTGTTATAGCGGGCAAAACTACATACAGGAACACTATTTAGAAAAGCAAAAATATATAAAGTAATATAATCAACTCATTTACAAATATGCGATCGAATGCATTAAGGTAACACGTAACATTCATCATTGAGCAACATTGTACGCAAGCAATTCTACGTTATCTATTGAAATGCCACTCATCGCACGTGTCAGATCATAAGTAGTGGTTTGATGTTCTTCGCAGCGTAATATGTCTTTTGAACATACCAGTTTAGCTTTTGACACTCAAATTGGCAAAAAACAATGCATCATAATAGAATAAACAGCACTATATTACTAAAGATTGTGATTCAGGTTAATTTTTCCTGTGGGTAAGTAGCTATTGCTGATGCTTCTAATTTTCAGCTTGTGGTAATATTAATTCATATAAGCAGAGCACAAAACACAACGGCAAAAAATATACAGAAAAAGAAACACAAGCATGTAACAGCGCCGTTACGATGTTGAATTTCCCATTTCACCAATTTCCACGACTCATCTGTGTTATATGCTTAAGTTACTTAACTGGTTTTTTGTGATCGGTATGTCCGAACTCTATTTCTAAAAGGTAATCATTTTGCTATTTTCGTTGGGTCGCTTATCATCGTTGCGAAGCGATGGTAGAAGTGTAGCGTCGGAATCATCCTAAGCTAACGAATCAAGCGTCGGGGAATCCCTATGCGACATTTTTAGCAGGTTCTCTCCAACAAATGTTCTATGTAAATTGTATATTTATATCACACAAATGCATAATTTCACGTCATTTCCCATTTCCCCAATTTCCACGAACTCATCCGTGTTATATGCTTAAGTTACTTAACTGATTTTTTGTGATCGGTATGTCCGAACTCTATTTCTCAAAGGTAATCATTTTGCTATTTTGGTTGGGTCGGTTATCATCGTTGCGAAGCGATGGTAAAAGTGTAGCGTCGGAATCATCCTAAGCTAACGAATCAAGCGTCGGGGAATCCCTATGCGGCATTTTTAGCAGGTTCTCTCCAACAAATGTTTTACGTAAATTGTATATATTTATATCATACAAATGCATAATTTCACGTCATTTCAAAACCCGTTCTAAACGGCTAACGTTCATTTCGACGGGGAAATTTAAGGCTGACGGTGGCATTGTCCTGACACAATTAATTTTCGGAACAGCTAATGTCGAACTAGTGCTCAGCATGCGACCGTTTCTTATAGAAATGCAGTAGAGTTTTGACGATTTCTGTTAAAACAGATCCGTATCATGACATAAAACGATCATTGCAACCGTAAGGAAGTTTTTTATAATAGTTAACCAAATCTATATTCTAAAATTACTGGATTCCTTGGTTTCGTCCGATGTTCTTAGCCTTATCTATCAAAATGGTGGGGCAAAACCAAATTTTGTACTTTGTAAAACTAGTACCAGCCTTTCTCTGTGAAAACTTGCACATAGGATGGATTGGACCAATATTTTCGATTCCTGACGTCTTTTCAAAAATTAATCCACCGGGTCGAGATCCGGCATCGCGCTGTTACTAAAATTCGCACACAAAATTCTGCATTGCGCAAGAAAATATACCAACACTAGTAAATTTGGTATTGCATTTCAGCCACGGCGTATCGCCCATTGGTGAATCCGATACAGCCGTGCTGCAATGATGAAACTTAAAAGAGAGAAGAGCACTAGAAAAATTGCGAATCTGACAATAAAGCTAAATCTGAAAATACAGCTATGAAACTTAACCTAACTAACTCTATGTTACTGCGTAAATTCGTACATAACCCGGGCGACTTTTGCGCTGCGCGGGCTTAAATTTATTATAATTTTTAGACAGAACGGCTTTGATGGGCTTAATAGCTCAAATGAAAAGCTTAACATATCTCCATTTGTAATATAAAAATCATCAAAATTCCTGGACGGAATTTTGATTTATGGTAATTGAAATTTTGGATGAGGCAGACCCATTTAAGGTCACCGCGCAAGCATACCCGGTTGAATCTGTTCAACCTTAGGGTCTTGTTTGAAAGAACAAACTTACGTATTACTCATGTAAAATTTAAAGAAAATTCCTGAAGGGAATTTTGAAATATGCTAAATTTAAGCTCAAGCTGGAAGCGTCCGACTGTGAGTCATCGGTTCATAGATCCTGTTCGATCTTAGGTCCATATTTGAAGGACTGTGGCTTTATGTGCAACTCAACAAAGTTCTAACAAGATTCAAAGAGGGAATTTTGCACGAGGAATGTTAACCCATCTTTATTTTTTACTAACGAATATTCAAAGTACGACTCCACCTATATAAGTGCAGTCTAGCAAAGTGTATATGTAAATCGTGAGTAAAATTTCGCAATCATGCTCAAAATGAAAAACTGGCAAAGATAAACAGCGTTTTTTTGTTCTAACTAAATTATTAGCAAAGTGTTGTTTAACCTCGGTCAACTCAAATTCTATTTTCTAAGTCCTAACGCGACTCAGGAATCATGTCAAATTATTCTTCGGGAGTGTCGCGACTTATTTTTATGCCTTAACTCATGACCGAGGGGATTCAGAACGACTCCGGCTGTGGAGAAAAGTTTCTCGCCGGCCGATCTGGACCATGCTCTCACGAAAGCAAACAGGGAAGAAACAATGATAGCTATATTAGTATCCTACCACAACAACGTTTGCTTCTGACACTAACCATTCCGTAACTCCTCTAGGCACGCTCCCCCATACCCATACTTATATATCGTAGCCTTCGTCAAAACCAACGTCCATGCGGGCGACCACACATACAGAGAAAATCGAGAACACCAGAGCAAAACTACGAAACTAATTAACAGACAAAGTGCAGATGAGTAAAGTCCACTGCTCTTTTCGCTGACTGAACATTCTTTTCGTAAGTCTCAACAGTAATTCCTTGGCGCTACATCTTCCCTCGACTCTTTTTCAGTCTACGACCAATCGGAGAGAACGTAACTCAGACCCAGAATTGCGGTCTTTCTGAAATTTGGCGTGCTGTCTGGGGACGCCAAATTTTGTCAATACTTCCAGGGTTCCAGACCTTAGTTAGCAAATTTGTCCCATTTCTAGACAATTTGCTCAAATTTTCAAGACAGCATATTCACGGAGCTGCCCACCTGCTCAAGCCTTATCTTCAAATTTCGGACCCAAATTAATCCTGTTTTATAGGTTTTTAATTATAATGAATGATTTTAATATCAATTTAATATTTATATAAATTACCCATATTAAGTATGGTAAGTCTATTATTTTATTATTAATCCTCATTAATATAAATAATTCCTATAAATTAATATATAATTATTAATAAATTAATAATTAAGTTAGCAAGATGTTTACAAGATTAAAAGTTATATAGATTTATTATAAATTTGATATTAAATTAGTAAATACATACGCCAGATGGTCGAGTAAACTTATATACTGTATGATTTATATACGTTTAGTATTAAACTTACTAGTTAACCAATTTATTTACTTACTAAATATATTAATAAAATTTTAAAATTAAATATATATGAATTTATTATGACTATACAAATACATATAAATATATACTTATATATCGAGCAACCAGAGGTCAGTGGAAAACAAACAGACTAAAACGAAACTAGAACGGAGCATAAAAAGAGGTTCGAATTCCTCAAAAGTCCTCATGGCACAACGCGGGCCTCGGATTCGCCAGCCGATCAATTTGGTACCCAATAGTCTTAGATTCAGAAATTGACGATTAAACAGTAGTTGAATCCAAAAAAGATTATACACATGCAATTTGCCAGCGCGATGAATCGAACATGAATAGTTCGGCATAGAATAGCGGATAAAACATGTCTACTCATGAAGTTGTGCAAGTCGATATTTGTAAGTTTAACAACCTTAAAGCGGAAAAACTCTGGTGTACATAATAATGGGTCATGTACACCTGAAACCATAAAATTGTTCGAATTGGCTCTAAATTTGTTTTAAAGGTTAATCCAAAAAAAACCGGTCGTGACGTAGGACCATAATAGTGAACACAATTTATTAACAATGCGTTTGCTAACAGCTATATGAGCGAACTAATTCGAGTTTCACAAAATCGAGCAGGTATCATAATTCGAATCCTAATGTATGATTGAAAGAGTAGTACACGAGCCAATGACTTATTAAGTAGTTGTCCCGCAGTGAACTTCGCAAAGCATGCATATAACAAAGCAGACATGCAGCATACAAAAAACTCAGGTAATACAACACTGCGCAATGTGTGTCGGTGCACTAGTCATTAAATGATTACTCAAGCGATAGGCTTAATAATAATTTACGCTTCAATGTGCAAATGAAGCGATTTGTGTACCGTGCGATATTTCACAAACTGGAACCGGCGTCAGGAATCGAAAACGAATTGCGCAATTACAAGCGACAAACTACTAATTATTAAGACGCTGATTCACAGTTCCTTGCGATTTGCATAAATCACTGCACACTCTATACTCTGCTTACCCGCACCAGTGTCTTCTTCCAAATCCATTGATTCTTCAGCGGGTGCTGCCGCTTCAGATGTACTCTTTGCGGTACCTAAATAAATGGTAAATACCGTTCTATTGGTCACGTTTTAGTCATCCAATACTATTATTAACATTATCAAATTGTGTTTAAATATGCGAATATGCTTTGGACAGTAATAAGATTAGACAATGTTTGTGGCGCGTTACAGCACATTTGAAATAATTTAGAAGGCGATTAACGAATGACTAATTTTTTTGCCTGCGACCCTTATTTTAGTCCGCTCTTCCACAGGGTCGCAGTAGATCTCTATTCAAGAGATCCGGCCAGCAGGAAAAACATAGTCTGACAATGTTCAGGAATTTCCTAAAAATTCAAAAACCCTTGGAAATACAAAATTGCAAGCATGAAATTTATAAAATATTGTTGGGTACACAGTAGATGTTTCATGGAGATACGATTATATCGATGACGAGCGAAACGCAAATGGTGAAGCCAGATTATTTAAGCTTGGCACAGACATAAAGCGACACTGCGCTTTTAATATTTTACGTGGTTGTAACAAGACTCTTTTATGCCATTCAATAGAACCGAGCTACATATTGATGAGTTCAACTATAATTCGGCCAGTCTTTCGGTTATCACACGACAGGTAAAAAATTTAAAACCTATGCATGACCCTTATATTAATATCGAGAGAGGGTATCGAAAAAATTTCAGTGTACACCTCATTTCACAAAGAACTTGTGTGACAAAAAAACTAGAACATTTCACAAAGAACTAGTGTACAAGAATTTCACAAATTTTTTATTACAATTGAGCGATTTTCTCGTACTTTTAATAAAGCAGGCAATGTTATTGGCGTAAAAAAAGTTTAGAAATTAAACATAAATATTCGAATTATACCAAATTTGTCCTTCTTCACTACCTACTTTAGCATAAACCAATTATAAAAAAGTTCAGAAAATATGGTATCAGCAAAATATTAGTAGCGAAACCTCGATACGAAGGAGTACTCTGCCAGAGATAATCACGCAAGACTACTCTTCTGCTCACGTTTTAACCAAAAGTCTATACAGCCACTGCCTACCGAAATTTCGTAAAAAAATACCTCTGTTAATAGCAGCTTCAACACCTTGAGCAAACGGATCTTCAGCGGGTGACGGCGACGGCGCATCTTCCGGCGGACTTGCGACAACAAAATCGTCCTTCAATGTATCAAGCTGCTCCTTGACTTGTCCAATTCGTTCACCGAACATGCGATATGCCTAAACGTTTATAAGTAGCCTACACTTAAGGTATAAACATTCGTACGTGTATAAATCACTCTTGAAACAGCAGATCCTTTCGCCAGGGAATCGTATTTGTGCGGCACTGAGTCACGTCGCGAATAAACATTTCTGCACCGACCTCATATTTTGAAACTTTGGGCAAGACACCAATACATGGCGAAAGTAGGCACTAAGTCGTATTCGAAACTCCTCGATCGAAAGCAATGATGTTGATTACCGCCCAACAACGTGAAATAACTTGTATTCCATTAGATACACACAGCTATGGTGGCATGGTCAATATGATGATAACCCACTATACAATGTTGATTACCGCCCGACAACGCGTAGTAACTTGTATTTTATTAGACACAAGGACGCACTCTAATTCTGTTTCGCCCAAAACTTGAACTGCTGATCCCCGCTGAACTACAGGAAACTATAAATACTTTAAAAGGTGTGAGACCCATGAATGCACAACAAACATTCCAAATATAGTATAAAAATTCTCAGATAGAGTCGAATTAATTCTTTCATTGTTTTCAAGAACTAGAATCAAAAACATGGTAAAATCGAATCATTACCCTTTTAGCGAACTGCCACCCCAGTAGTAAGTACAATGATTGATACACCCGCATCATGGTTCACCACTTTCATAATACATGTCCCGAAAAAATTTTCCCGACAAGTTCCTGAGTTATTAACAAATGCTAGCTCACACCAAAACGGATAAATTTGTCACTGTAACATGAAATGAAATGATTGTTCGATCCGCAAGCACAAAGAACATAAAAATTTTTGTGGACTGTAAACGTATATTACAATAGTTCAACACACCGTGGCAAAATGATGGATTTAATGTTCTCCGCCATGTGAAAATTTATGAGGGATCGAACCGGGATAGCCCACGATTCACAAGCGGGGAAGGCGGTATAAGGAGAATGAAGGCTGAAGCGTGGGGCGACAAAAATGGCACATGCGTTCTAATTGAAATTATTTTGTATGTTTTTGAGTTTTTTTAATTATTCAGACTTTGAGACAGTTAACTATCAACTAAATAGATAACAACTACAATTAGACGAACATTTAACTGAAACGGAGCGAACGTAGTTTCCACTGAGAACGCTTTTGGGAAAAATAGTGAAAATTTCTTTGTTTTTGTCTGTCGTCATTAATAACTCATTTTCGGATGGACGGATTTCAACTAAATATATTACAACTACAATTGAACGAACATTTCATTGAAATGGAGCGAGCGAAGTTTCCACTGAGGGCGCTTGGTGAAAATCGTGAAAATTTCTTTGTTTTGTCTGTCGTCATAAGTCATTTTAAGATGAATATGTTTTGATAAATTGTTTTCGTTCAATAGCAATCGTGATTTTGATGAGCGTTTTGACTGAACGCGAAAAACTCCGACCCCAAACAGGGTTTTAAGGGTTCTTTGCCAAATCTGGCCATACGGATACCAGTGTTTCGTAGTCCATATCTCGTGACACAAGCTTAACATTGAAAAATGAAGATCGTCATCAGAACGAGGGATCTACAACTTTGATGATCATGACTTTTTCGTGGGACCACTCCCTGAGACGTTATGTGCCCGAATATGGTTCGTCGACCATTGGCTATAAATAACGATTTTCCAATTTCGCCGTGTTCTGCTTGTGTTACCTTACAATAAGTGCATATTGATTATAAAGCATGTTGAATATGATAGTCTTGCTCTCTAGAGTCCAACTGACTATATTATATCATTTCATGGGGTTTTAAAGGCTTTACTGCCCACCACCCCGATTTCTAAAAAGTAGTGAGTTTTTAATATGTCCGCCTATGTATTGAGTACAGCGCATCGAAAATCGTCTATATACTGGTTTTTCGCTATGGTAAATACAATGGTTTGGTCATCTAGAATCCAGGATATATATTTCCCGCCGTTTCAACGAGTTTAGGGTTAATGAAGCCAATTTCCATAATATAATTTGTCTTCAGTTGTTTGGTTACGTACTGCGGACAGGCCATGAAGATTTGTCTATATAGGTTTTCCGATAGGTTGAATATTATGATTTGGTTATTTAGAGTCCAGAATGAATATATATATTAGCATATATATATATACACCTTTCAGACGCTTCTGTTGGGCTTACGGTCAATGAACCAGATTTCCGGAAAATAGTCGGTCTTCAGTAGTTTCGTTATAAAAAATAGTTCATATATAGAGGTTTTTCGGTATGCTGAATACAAAACCTTAGTTATCTAGAGACCAGCACAAATACTTGATGCGCTGTCAGTCGTTTTCGATGGGTTTTAAGATTTTGAATGGTTTCAGGGTTCAATGGGTTTTAGTGTGGTATATAAATCAAACAAACACAGCCTGTTACATATGATTGAACAAATCGATAACTTAAAATGAAGCCGCGCTCACTCCGTTTCACCTTCGCTTACAAGTTACTAGTTATCAGGTTGGAGTAGGTGAAACAATATTGCCTTACACAAGCAGCAAAAATTGTGTATGTGCGAAACTGAAGGTCCAACTGCGTTGGACAGTACTCGTATGATGAAGTGAACGCGTTTGGTACACGGCGCCCGCGGCTAACGTATAGGGATACTGATAACACGACGAAGTTGAAAACGAAGACTTTGCACATAATGAACTTAGAAAACGATATTATCTCGGGGTGTGTCATGTTCTGCAACTGCAAGTGTGAAAAAATGTGGAGAGATGTGGCTCGAGGAGCCTCAGTTACCAAGTTCGGGGATTCAGAGGCGGAAGAGTAGGAAAAATGCCTCAAACCGGAAATCTGCACCAAAATTCTTGAAAAAATAGTTTTGTGACGTAGTAGCACAAAATGTGCGCTACGCCTTTTAGATGAGGAAATATATTCCTAAAGATAGGCGTCGGTCATTAATGACTGGCACATCCTATCCGCATCCGACAAATATGAAGATGCAAATGAATAGATATTAAACATATGGTGCCGGACTTATTACAGGGTGCGACCGCATGACCCTCCGCGCTGACCCCTTATATTTCGTCGCCACCACGCTTTCGCTGATTTTTCACCAATTTGTTGTTGAATTTGGCTATACCGTGCACTGTGGCTTGTAGATCTCCGTTGTATGTGTAATCATAGCACTTACCACAGTACTGCGTACATAATATGCTATATAATCCGACTGTAGCAACTGTAGTTTTTCGGTGCATATGTCATTTAGCATGTCCGCAGCCACGCTGAACACTTCACATACCAATTTCCAAAATGAACTAATATATAGATAAGCAGATATTGAATGCAAACTTACATTGGAACACAATCTTACCTTTTCTACAATGCTTGCTTCCGACAACTGCGTGTCGTAAAACAGTTCCGACTGCTCAAGCAAAAGTAGAAGATTTTTACGCTGTTGTAAGTGTCGCTCGAGCTCAAGAACAAATTCATGCAGTTTCTTTAGCGTATCTTCGACTTCAGACACAATTTGTGAGCCCTGACCCCGGTCTGAAAACATAAAATATTTATGGTTTATACGGTGTTCAAGATTTCAGTAACGGTTCCAATATATCCTAATTTACGAAAAAATTTGTTCTTAGTGACTGTGTCGTTTTGTATTTTCGCTAATATTTTATTTGTTGGGTAAAATAGCCTTTAACCAATTCGCAAAAAAGAAGAAGAATACGTTGCTATAAAAAAGACCTATTCTAAAGTCTACCATCAGAAGTAGACATGACAGAGTGCAAGCACCAAAAGCCGAAACAAGATTTTGGTGGGGAAACGAAATAATGAACTAGTGCAACAGTGTCAACATTTCCATATATTATCGCTACATATCTTAAGCAGGGACGAAAGCACCATCATATTAAGCGAATCTTGCAATAAGTGACTGGCAAAAGCAACAGTAAAAAACAAATATTTAAATCTATCAAAAAATAATATATATTGAGTTAGAACTTAGCAATATTAACTTGACTGAAGGATCATGTATCTGAATAATCTCAGGTGTGAATGAAACAAATACAGGAAGCCAATTCAAACTTTCTCGTCAGAGCAGAAAATTCTTTATTATGCGGTCGTGTCTGTTCAGCAGTATATGCGTTTAGTACATATGGCATTGAAAACAATACTGACACAGAACTTGCGCTACAAGTATTTTGCAATTCTACCACTCGTAAATACCAACAGTGAATCCAAAAACAACTTCCGATGCTCAAAAGTCTCGAAAATCAACCATCTTCACAACTCAAAAATTAAACAAAATTTGCACAATTCAATAAAAACATTTTGATATATTGCCCGATATTGATGACAAAAGTGCGTTAAGCGAAGGATACGGTGAGCATTTGAATTGTAAGTATAAAACATGAGAAAAATTGCTTCAAAACAGAAGAGTACTCGAATAACTTCCTTTATTACGCAAGAACATAAATATTACAAGAGAATATATTATTTGTGCAGCACTGTATGAAATGGAACACCTCTCCATCCACTGAACGGAACTTAGATGAATCTTACCTTTCAGGTGTGTTTTCAAATTTTCACCAATCTCAAAATTTAGCCCTGGCAATAAAGATTGAGCGCGCTCAATCGAACGTTCAAGTTTTTGAAACCGTTCCAGCTCGCAAACCAAAGTTTCCGTCTGAAATAATTAAAAACCTCACCAGAAATAACAATGTTAATAACAGGAAGAAACAATCTAAGCCAGAATAAGCCAACATAGCCACATTTATATAAAGTCGACATGACTAGCATAATAAATAATTAAGATCCATCTTACTAGTCTGCTTATAACTTACAAGAAGAACTATTTATTGAAACTGTATATATAACCTAAAGCTTACCTATGGACTTCAAAAATGAGCAACATCAGCAAACTAAAATTCTAATAAGATATGATGACTGGTGCAAGGCTTAAACAGGTTGTTTCTCCGTTTGTGCATAAATCATATCAAGCCCGAAATTTACACAAGACGTATTCTGTTAATTCACAGCGCCGGTGTTTATGCCATGACTGATTCACGAAGTAGTATACATACCTGAACAATAACAGCCTTTACATAAAAAAGACAATGCATATCGTACCCTAAAGTTTTCTAGACACTTTTCTGTCACTTCTCTTGACGGCTTTTCAACAGGTTTCTTCACCGGCTCTGCAAGAATAGAAATAGACTCACAGATTTGATTTTTATTCATTATTTTACACATGCACGTTCATATCGCAAAACGTGGGAAAACATACATACACGATGAAACCGAAAATATCCGTACACAAATTGTATCTCGTTGCTGGGCTTGGACTATAAGTAAACCGTAGAAATTTGCTTCGGATTACAATTTTTTGAGAGACCTCTAGGTGGTACTACAGGTCGTAGACACCCTGGATAATACTACGTAAGCGTTTTGTATGAAACGCCTCTAATTTTTTAATATCTGCAGCCAGGACGTTCACTAGTCCTAGGAGTGTAATAAAATAGGACAATAGCATTGACGGGGTCTCCAAATTGGGAGGAGAAGCTCACTGTAGAATTTTTAGTGCTCCCTTGTAAAAGACGGATGCCCGTGGTTAGTGCTCCCCTTTCAAAATTTTAAGCATCAATTGTTTCATCGCCCCCTACCAGGACTATATTCTTTCAGGGAAGTTGAAACATTTCCTAACTCTATTTAAAGTCTTCCGTAATAACAGTGAAATTTCGAATTGTTAAGATTTCGACGCCTCTTGATTAAACCTAAGATGCCTCCATTTTTGTCTTTTAGCAAAATCGGGTGCCCGTGGTTCCGAGCCAGAGGACCCCGTGTCAAAATTTTCAGCGAATGAAAAGACAAGCATTATCTAGGTTCACCTTAGCTTTTATGGAAATCCTTGGCCTAGATTCAAAGGTAACAACGTAACCTTTCAAAAACAGCACAAGCATTCCGGATATTTTCCCTTATTGGTTTGCCATGAGCTAGTCAGTTGCAGTATCAGAAGTAAAAAATTCGCAACACAGTGTAAGTAGATCACTTGTCGATTTTTTGTAATTACGGCGCAACCTAGGTGTAAACGAAGTGTTTACAGGCGTACACACTAAAAGGCGTGATTGATAATCCAAAACAATAAAATGCGCTAACTTAAAATATTCCACAACTGTTCATAGTATTCTGGTTCGTATATTCCACGTTCTCTCCATATTTTCAGCGTTCTTTCAATATTACGTTTAATTGGATCATTTCTAAAAATAAGATACTAATAATCAACGAAAAAACGAGTTTCATCAAGAATAAACTGTAACAATTGTTACTCTGCATGTACTTTTAAAGATTATACAAATGTACAGAACTAAACGGTTACGAATATGAATAAATGTCTAGAATACTGTGCAAATGGTTGCTAGCGTAACAATGACCGAACATAACAAATTTGAGTTTTTAGCAAAAGATTCTAAAACGTATTGAATTCGAATCGAAAGCTGTTTTCGAATAGGCTATCCTTCCCTTGTCAACACAGGTATTGGTTTCGGCGAATTCATGTCACGATGTGCACAAAGCTGCAAGTAATCTGCTATCCAAACATAACACTGTGTTGCTTTTACCGACGCAACCAAAGTCAGCAAAGGTCTTTCATTCTAGAATGGATCGCGACCACTCGATATATTTACAATTTATCAACCTGTGCAAATTATAAAATGAACACTATCATTAGGCTGCTCAAACGAAGTCGCATTGCTGCAACAAGGTCCGGTTTATAAAAACTACAGTCACGGCAGCATTGCACAAAATACGCAAGCGCACGCACGCAAATGCGTTTAAACGCATTTGCGTGCGTGTGCGTTTGATTAGTTTTGCGTGTGTGTGCGTTTAAACGCATTTGCGTGTATGTGCAGCCTTGCTCATGTGTAATTAATTCTGTTCGTGACGGTAGTGTTACGCAAGCGAGAACAAAAGGGAACGAGCGCGGTTTCATCTATGATTGCTATTATGTGGAATCTTGTGTAACAGACTTTGCATTTCATGCATATAGCCAAAGACATCTGTTACCACTAAAGTCTTACATACAACAATATCTGCTAGGAGTGAAGGAGCACAACCATCGCATTCTATGTATCATCAATTACAACAAAGCCTGCACGATAAACGACAAAAGGCTTAACTTATGTTTTCTAATTATGCAGTACCGATCGAAACCATAACGTATTGAACGCTTACAGGACACGTGTATGTACTTTCCATTAGTGATGAAACCTGAGCAAATTTTCCGGTCTGGACCTACCAGGCCAAAAAACTATCTTCACCTAGCAAATGTAAAATTTTTTGTCTAACAATGCACCAAAATTGCTGAGGCTTTTTAGAGGCACTTTGACTCACATCATAAATAGACAAGTTATCGTAACATTTGTTGATGAATTTTACAGAGGCTCTTAATACCAAATTTAATTTTGGAAAAAATCTTGTGAATTTACAGTTCTGATCTGAAAAATTTCAACGGTGTGGACCGATACAGTAGTCCATACCAGTCAGCGGACATCAGTACTTTCCATAGATTTTTGGTGATATTAGCACTATTTCAGCAAAGCTAGTTGATTAAACGTTAAATAAAAATACCGCTGTGAATTATCTGTGTCTTTCGTATCAGTGAAAGCAACTGAGCTAAAATTTAGCGTGGCGGCTTACGATTTTCCGCAGCAGTGTGCCTGCAACAAGTATCTCGCAAAGCGAGGGTGAAACGGAGCACTTTCATTTATAACTAGCCACTTGGTGTAATCTGCTATAACAAGATTCGTGTTGCTGTATATGCCACCTTGAAACCTTTGGAACCCTGAACCTATTGATAATACTAAAAGCTCGTAGACACTAAAGCCGTGGAAAACAACTGAAAGAGCACGAAGTATTCGGGCTGTTCTATAGATAAGCAAACCATCGTATAAAGCCTGCTGAAACATACCGTTCTATATACCATGTACAATAAATAATGAAACTACTGAAGTCAGGCTATATTCTGGAAATCGGATTCATTTACCCTAAACCCATTGAAAACGCTGATCAGGCATGAAATATTCATGCTGAACTCTAGATGAGCAAACCACAGTATTCAGTGTATTGGAAAACCTTAAACCTTCACTTATTCGTGGACCGTAAGTCTACTGAACCACTGAAAAGACATGAAAAATACATGCTATAGTCTAGAAACCAAATCATTGTATTCAGAATTCATAGCAACTTATGTAGCCTATTCTTGATGTCCTGCACACAATAGATACACAAACGAATGAAGACAGACTATATTCTAGAAATCTGGTTCATCGACCCGTAACACATCAAAAACCTCTGAAAAGCCGAGAAATATACGTTCTCGGCTCTGGATGACCAAATCAACGCATTAGCCATTTTTAATGTGCTGTACGCGACACCAAACAAATGAAAATATACATTTTGAAAATCCGGTTCGTCGATTGTAAAACATTTAAAACCTCATGGAATGCTACAATACAGTCATGTTGTATGTTAAACGCTAAACAAAAGGATAGTATTCAGCGTGCTTGATCACCTAATCGACACTCGCTGTAAGGTAAAAACATGCAAAACACGCCGAACTATGAATCATATTTCTAACATCAAATAATCAAATCTATATTTCTGGCAAAATATAAACGAACCACATTCGGGCTGACGGCAACATAGCAAGCAGGCCTCTCCAAGTGACCAAATTTTATCATGGCGGCCCCAGCTCCAAACTGGGGAACTGGAAATACTTGAAAGGAATTTCCCCTGCTCACCTGACGGAAAACCGTACCCCCCAGGTAAACTATCGTGTATATATAATTACATTTTTCCGTGTTATTAAATGATTTAAAACATTTTAAAAAGTTTTATTACATATTTGTTGTTTCAGCTTTAAAAATACGTATATCTGCGGGCCGCACTTCATTTTACCTAGGATTTTGTCATAAATAGTCGTAATATAAGCTGTAATATTGAGTTTAGTTACAAACGGTTTTTGTTAGTACGATCATTTTCGGTGTGACCTGAAAATACCTGCGGTGCTGAGGTGCTAGAGCTGGATGGCCGGGATAATGGCCGGGGGAACAGACGAAATATTGGGAAAGTATAAAATCATAGGCTCCCCGAAAATCATTCTGTATGGTGGTCTCCGTTTATTCGAAGCCGAGCATGTGTCTCCATATATGGGCTGTGAAACACTAGTGTCCGTATGGCCACATTTAGCAAAATACCTGTGCTTTTGCCATTTTGACCCGAAAAATGGGGTGGAAGCTGGTCGCGTTCAACTAAAAAGCATATCGGTATTACTTTAGCACTAGAACAAAAAATCTGAAATTCATCCCCAAGAAGATGAGTTATAATTGATACCGTCAGACAACAAAAAGAAATTTTCAATATTCTTACACCTATTGCCTTTCGGTGGAAATTACGCTCGCTTCGTTTCAAATGTAGCACCACCTCCAATCAGAACCTACGTATCGTCTAATAAGCTTTGTGTCAAAAACTAAAATTAGCTCCATCAAATGACCGCAACCTGATTTTATCATTTTATTAAGGAAGTATCAGATAAAAATCCAAAACAGTGTCACTTTCGAACAGCATTAATTCAAATTTTCATCGTTGCTATGATGTAACTGGTGCACATTAAACGACTAGACTCTGGAAGAATTGAAGATATATACAAACTTGATTTGGTGCTCGTAAAATGTCGCTAAGCAACGGATAAGCAGTATTATAAGTCCGCATTGCAGCAAACCGGATAAGTGGTGTTAAAATTTATAGAAATATACATACTAATAATCACAAGGTCCGTCTTGTCACGAAAATTAAATAATACATACGTATTAAACAGTTTTAACAAAAATCACATCGCAACAATTATTTATAACTAGTGGATCGATTTCGAACACATGACCTTATGATTGATAGCCCGACGATATAGCGATTGAGCTACTGTACCGTAATACATGCCAAGAAACAACTGAAACTGTAAATTTTAGCGCGATTATAAATATGTAATATGTAATTCTGTGACCGTTTAACAATAAACACTATCACCAAGAATTCAGTTGCTGACTGCGCTGCATAGATGGTTACACAGATTTAACTTCAGTGTATACTGTTTTACAAAATTTATAAACACACCGTGCGATGAATGAGATAATTTACGCCACAGAAGCTTGAAGCAATGTAAAATATTTGGAACTGCTTATGTTGCGGTACTATGTTTAAATTTTAAAGTCCCAGATAAAGTATTAGGCAATACATATCATTTGTATATTACGGTTTAACAGGTTCCGCTTGTATATATACCACAGCTTTCTGAACATATCGAATAGCAACTACAAGCATACATGCTTTATTAATAAAAGGTTAAACAAAACAATTCCTATAATGTTACGATGAAAAACCTACGAAAAGTATATATATGTGGTACAGACGTTTTACATGGCAATATTTTGAGGTAAAATTTTGTTTTTCTGGTTGTGAAAGGAAACTAATTACGGTGCTAGTAAAAATGTATATGTATAAACAAAATTAACAAAATTTTTATCGCAAGATTGAGCAAAATTGACTAAAAAATTTTACCGAAATTGCAGTTCCAGTAAGATTTTTGTTTTTCAGGGACCGCAATCAGAACCATAATTTCAGTTCCATCGTGATGTATACCAGGGAATAACCGGAACCGAAATTTCATATGACCACTAATCGGAACCGTCCATATAACCCGTATCCGGAACCTGGTCTACGAAATCTATATATAGAAAAACAGATGAAGGAAGAAATGCAGGTACAGTGGATTTAAAATGTGTTAAAAATAACTTTTACATTAAACTTAATGCTGTGATGGCATTATTGCGTTTCTGGAACTTTAAAGAGACTGAGAAAGTAAAATAATTTTTATTTATCAATCAATATATCAGTTTTTGGGCCCTCAGAGCAAAAAATGCTTTCCACTATACATCCTTGCGTAGATTGCGTCAAAATGAATGTGCTTATAACGCATGGAGCGTAGAATAAACTTTCGCTCTGTTTCCAGTCGCCTCCCTTTACTACACATACGTTTGTTCGAAATGTTATTCTATAGGAAACTTGCCATTATTGGTTTATATGGTTCTGGGATATAATAATAGAAGGTATATATGCTATAATTTCTGATCAGTGGTCAGGGACACTGTTTAGACTAGCGTTGGGCAACCAGTGTCCGTCAGTTAGATGAGAATGATGACAACTTTCTAATCACAATGCTATAAATGAGACCAACTGTTATACTGCTCGCACAGTTTCCATGAATGCAGTTCATTGCCAAAGACGCAGTTTCTGGCTGCGTTACAGATAACGTTACTTTACTTCAATGTAGACGGATTTACAAAGTTTGTAAGCGGACTGGCTTGTGGTTGACGCCATTTTTGTTGCTTACAGCTAAGTACTTCTACATAATCCATACTCTATTAAAGAGTTGGACCGGTTTAAATCTAACATACCACGCAGACTTCTGAATGTGTAAAATAGCTACTATAAGCATCGACCTGGCTTTGTTTTGTTAACAAATTCTGACAGGTTAACATAAAAATTCCAGCTGAAATTATGTGTCCCACTTACGTTTCACACTGTAAATTGCTGAGTTAATCTTTTGGTCGGTTGTATTGGAATTTGATCATAGTGTGTACATTACGTAATGTTTGAACCACATATGAAGCAAAAATGTGGAAAATTTCTTACAAAATTTTTCAAACCGGAATTCCAGTTCCGGTATGGGTTCTGCCCTTTGCCGGAACCGCATCCCGAACACCATTTGCGCTGGAATCGGAATTCCGGTTACTCCCTGATGTTTACGTATTGCGTTAAAACTAGACAGTACACTGTTAGACAAATAATTACCGCACGAGCAGTATCGCCTCTTTCAACGACGGTACAAACGATTTCCGAATGGTATCAAATTTTTTCTTTTTTGCAGCTTGAACAACGTCGTTAGCCAAATAGAATAATGTCAGTCGCTGTTTCGACGAACGTGCTACAATGATAAATTAACAAATGACATTACATTGCTGTTTCAAAGTACCATTTGCAAAACTGAAATTAAGACCTCATGTATATATTTAGTGACTAGTATATATTTTCCCGAAAATACACATAGCCGTTTATAGCTATTTTAATTTTTAAAGAATTTGGTAAAAAGAAGTTGAAAACAGTGACATCAAAACCAAAAACAGACTATAACAAGCGGATTTATAACAAGTCAATGTACTAATCTATCGCTATATGCACGTCACCAAACTGGCTTAATCCTTATTTGAACGCGCACTAGATGCCCAAAGAAATTTATATTCCTCAATAGCTCTGAAGCTAGTAAATGTAATAAATTACAAAAAGTGAGCGGAGCAATAGGCAAAGTATTTGATCTTATTTATGTATATATACATATATATTTCAACTAAATATTTAATCAATTTATAATAACTATCACTTTTTAGACGATTGATGGCAAATCCCCATACAAAAAGCTAGCTACTAAATTAGATAATAAATTAGTAATATCAACTATATATATAATTAGCTAATGAGTTAACTAGTTAGCACGTATTATAAAATCATAGAGATTTAAAATCCACATATTCATGATCAGCGACATCGAAAACCCTCGAGCGCAAAATCACCTATTTAGAGGTGCTTTTAAAATTTGCATAAAATTAACTAAATTAAATAGCTAATTATATAATTAATAAATGCCATATTTTAATGCCATGACCAAGTTTTGGAGTTTCCGCAATAAGAAGTTTGTAATTGGTTCGGTAATTCGTGATCAGCTACATAAAAAGCCCCCGTGTACAATTTTTCATTTCTGAGCACTTAGGAAATTTCAAAAACGATTAGCTAATTAACTGATATCTATGCTTTTAACGTCCTCGAATAGCAATAAACACCTGATTCGTAATCAACACGACGAGATGTATACACACCAAAATAATAGCTTTATATACAATAATAATTTTTTGAAAAATAAGTAACTTTTTGTTTGAAAATGCTAAAAATACGCTAATTACTAAAATTGTTAGTTAATTACCAATCAACTAAAACAGATTTTGACAAAACTATACCTCTTGCACCTAAAGAATATTAGGCCTTTCAAAGAAAAAAGATTTTAGCACGGTACATTTATTGAGGAGTCCGAGGCACGGACGGTGTCGATTTTAACACCTCTGACCTGGGCTCTCCATTCGCTGAAAATTCTGTCTGGGGGGCAGAAACCGGGTGCCCCCTGGTTCCGAGCCGGGGGCGCCTGATTTTGCCAAGATAAAAACAGTTAAAATATTGTCAGAAACACTGCCAAAACGTTTTCATGGAAAGAAGCTATTTTGACAAGATTTGCGAAATTGTCAGCTTCAGGAAGGAATTTTAGTACAAATGTTGATCAAATTTTAAACACGTTGGACAGATTGGAAACAAAAAAATTTCCAAGAGCCGGTGAACCTGGGGAGCTCAAAATTTTGCCAGGAGACATGAACTGGGGGCACCTGTTTTGATCCAGGGAGAACCGAAAAATGCAAACCCCTCCAATCTGAAAAGCCCCGCTGACGAAAACAAAACGCTTCGCTACCGCTCAAATATATTGAAAATTACGAAATCATAAATATATAGTTCTTTCGCAAGGGGGTGGGTCTCTCGGAATAACAGTACCATTCCAAAAAGGGTATATACATCGGCCATAGAATACTTTCAAATGAATCATTCCATTGTTATCAGTTACCCTAAAAACCTTTACAGTGATCATAAACTGCTTATTAACGAATGCCTTAAAAATGTGATATACAAAGAGTTAAGACGAATCCATTATTAACCCCATTTGATGCCCAATTTCGTATCACTGAATCTGACAAAAAAATTGTTGGTCAACAAAGTTGTAGATCTTATCCGTAGATCTTATCCAGGCGAAGACAAGAAATAGACAACATTTTTATACGAGGCATAGCTTTTGAGATATATCAAAAAAGGCACTTTCCCTCGATCACAAAATTTCACAGGGCATAATTTTAAAGGAAGACTACAATACCCGTGGCTGGGTTTCAGAAGTGAAACCTATTTATATAGCCTATCTTTGGTAACGACCCCATGAGAATATCTTCATTCGTTCCTAAGATATTTAGAAAAGACTAATTGGACGGACAGACATGGAAAAATGTATGGGTGTGTATACAAATGTATGCTTTCTCGCTTCGCAAGACTACAGCATAAACTTAGGATTCCATGTTTCAAAAACAGTCTTTTTGGAACTAAATCAGTTCATAACAGCGAAAGAATGAATGCTAATTGAGTGGCTGAAACCATAAGCTTTGACGGATTTTATACATGATGTGGCCAAACGAACCTTTCAATTTCATTTACAATGTCTTTTATCAACTGATAAGTAAATGGTGAGTTGGCCAATACGTACAAAACGTTTGCAGACTATCAAAATCAATTGAATGGTTGCCTTAATTCAGGGGAGTGAATTATTGTAGCAACCAAGCCACGCCAAGTTAAAGCAAGTTAAATAGTAAAAAAGCTAAGTTAAAATAAAAAAATTGGCATGCATACCAACACAACTTTCACGATGTACGAACATACATACCTGCACGATATAGCTTCATCCAAGTATTAACAATTTTGACATGGCTATCGCGATGATGCAAGCACCACAGCGATACCGTTTGAATGCTTTCTTGCGTGGACTGAAGATTCTTTAACTTTTTCTCGAAGTTCGCTTCATTAAAGCTCATTGCAACCGTTGCACTGTGCGCAAGATTAATGTTCTACAATTAGTACGTATGTCTTAAAGAACTATATAGTTGCAAATTCCAAAATCTAAATACAATGTTATTCAACATGATCGCTAAATAACATTCTTTAAGTAGGAAAAACAACAAAAGGAAGTTTGTCAACAAAGGAGTCAAAGCAAAAATATGAATGTCATCTACTGTTATGAAGTTGTGATATTGTAAATTTGCTATGCCATGATTTTAGCGCCTTAACAATGGTTCATAATAATTTAGCAAATAAACAAAAGAACTGAACATAAAAAAACAGGTTCCGTTGCTTTAGAGAACCAGTCATACAATTTTGGTTAACGAAAACATGAACATAACAATAGAAATCGATAGCTATTGATGGACAACTCGAACTAGCTCAATAGAAATTTCGCAGGTTTTATCTGGACCTGATTGCATACAGTCTCGTGTCGATCCGAAAACGCGTTTACTCTTACGGTTTTTGCTGATAATGGATCACACTTATCTCAATCTTCAGCCGTGGCAAACTACGTAGAGTAACGCAGTTAATCGAGGATCACTGCAGGCTGAAAAATGTGCGCATCTTTGGTTCAGGTCATGAGAACAATATCGTATTTTCCATCCTTGGACGTCAGGTGCTGAAGAAACAGTGCACCCCTGTGGCTAAATATGCTAAACGGAAAAAACGCCACTGCTCGGAAATATAGCACAATTGGAGTTGCGCATAGGTCGGAAAATTACGCAGTGAGCTTATTGCATAAAGCATCTATAGCGGAAATATATTGTGAATAGCTTACGGGGTTCAAAACTCTAGAGTGTGTTCTCAGGGGCATTTCTGTGAATAGCACAATACAATAACGAGATATTATGTGCTTTTCATACGGAGGTAGATAGATAGATATAAATAAACTTGGGCATAACACATAGAACAGTGCGCGTGCAGACTCATGCTACTCGACCGATTGCGCTGCGCAAACCCAAAGATGATCAAAAGTCACATCCAACTCTCAGAATAAACCAGACCAGTTTGATTATATCCAATTTTGGGGCAAAATTAATATAATATTTTTTCCAAATAGCTTCTTGGGTAGTTCTTACGGAGGTATGTAACCTGTTGACCATTACATAAACACTACAGGAAGAGCTAACTAGTGCTACATTTCGACAGATAACAAAAATGCCAAATAACAATAAAGGGAACGATCTTCTGACAAATTCAATAAGCCCAATGAAAAGAGAGTCTAAAATAACGCTATATAGCATAGGAACGGGCAAAAACTTTTCGTAAGTTATCCAGTAATGCTCAATGTTAAAAATTCAACCGTTTGTGCGTTTGGTAATTTAGAGGCTAAGGCTAAGCAAAAATAATTTTATCAATATCAGGACAAGGGGAGCAAGCCCACTTAATTTTCACCCAGTATGCGACCCAGTTGAGATATGTGGACAAATCCACTTTTTGTAATCTTTTTTGAATTTATTAGCATAGGAAACTCGAAGTATCGACAAATTCCGGTAATGTGTTCCAAATAAATTTGACGCTGTGGAAAAACTTGTGATGTAGTGTATTTCTATTTGAGTAAGAAATCGATACTGTGGGCGGATGACAACTGGTGCTGTGTTCCACCACATCAGAACAACCAAGACAATAATAGTGACATCATTATGAATAATTTTATAGCACCCTGTAAGGATGCAATGAAGTCGTCGTAACTCCAATGGGTCTAAGTTAAAATATGCTAAACGTTGAGAGTACGACATATAAGGCAGTTGAATGCGAGAAATTAAACGACGAATAAAATATCTTAGAACTTTTTCAATTTGATCTAACTGAACAAGTGTTTGAATAGACCAAACTGTTGAGCAATATTCTAAAATTGGCAGTATGAAACTTCTGTATGATTTAATAAAACTAAGTTTATCACGAGAAAACGTAAACGCTATTTATTATGCGGTAGACCTTAGCGCATATTGTGCTGCAAAGTTCTGAAAACTAGACCATTTTGCATTATAACACCATGGTCGCGTAGGGAAGTAAAATATGGAATATCTTCAAACGTTGAGTAATTAAAAGGGTTGGCTTGTGGTTATAAATGTATGCAACTAGATACGGATTCAGTGATGTTAAGTTGCCATACTTCGGCCCAAGAATTGATAATTTGTCAAGCGTATTTTAGTTCCAACTGTCCAAAATTATCATCAACTACAGACAAAATTAGACATCATAAGCAAATATCTTGCATTTCACGGTATCCGGCAAAATATAAATATCATTACGTAATTAAACAATTAAACAACAATGTACTCAAGATGCTGCCCTGGGGACACCTGAGTACACAGTACGAACACTGGAATATTGGCAGAGAGTCTAAATCGTTGAGTACGATTGGTCAAAAATGGGTTTCCATGGGTATAGCTTGTCTATGTCCATAGATAAGTTGCCGCTGTTTGAGCTGGGGGGATCAGCAAATGGTCGCACGCCGCTGAAATTGGTACCAATCGGCTCAGCTCGACGATCTGAGTTCAAACATACCGCAAACGACCATTTTCCGAAAAAAAATTTTATTTTACCCACCTGTGAAATGTCACCTGAAAATTTTGAAAAACATTTTTTTGCAAAATAGACATGATGCACCTAGATCGATCCAGCATTACAGGAGAAACTCAATGGTACCATTCATATCATATCTGGCCTCCGTCTGAAGTTATCCGCAATAACAGATAACCACTTCGGAAGTAACCCTTTAGGAACGCTCGATCGATAATTTTTTTCCATCATTTTTTATTTTACAGCATAATACTAAGCTATGGCAGCACGTGCAGACCTCAAAATACTAGATTTAATATTTCGCCCCTTAATACTATACTTCCTGAACCTGATATTAACAATTTGCGCATGACCTACAACCAAATGGTGCGTAGAACAAGTACATATGAAGATACTATTGTTCTGCTTGCCCAATGGACACTTACCGCTGACAACAATGTACATATGGCGACGCGATGTATTTGGCTGAGCGTAATGACCTCACGTGCCTTGACAAGTACGAATGGCGCTGTAAAAATTGCCGAGCCAAATTATCTATTCGAAGCGGCTCATTTTATGCCGGTCACCGGATCACATTGGAAACGACACTCGTGATCATTTTCGGCTACATCAACAACTTGCCGTCAAACTTCATTGGCTTGCAAACAGGGTCGCCACAGATACCATTGCGAACTGGAACAACTACTGTAGGGATGCCGCTGTGGCTTACGACCGTTATCATTGGCAAAACAGCATGTTGGGTGGCCCCGGTATCGAAGTAGAAGTTGACGAGTCGAAGTATTTTCGACAAAAATACAACCGCGGCATGCCACGTCGTCAGCATGGTAGGGTGGTGGGCATGATTGAACGACAAACGGGCATGTGTCTACTTTTCCACGTCCCCAATCGCACCATCAACACAATCATGCCTCTAATATTTGAACATATCCGACCGGGGACCGGCATCATCACCGACAACTTCCAGACCTACATCCAAGGACTGCACCGCCTACCTAGCCCCCAGCAATATACTCACGCCATGGTCAACCACCATAACCGCCAATTCCTTAATCCCGACGCCCATACGCAAAACATTGATGGTCTCTGGGGAAATTTGAAAACCTTCATTCGGCGACGCCAAGGTGTTTCTCGTAGCCTATTCTAGCGAACCCCTATTGAATTTCAATGGCGACGACAATTCGCTGAAAACATTGTCGGTGCACTCATTGCCCAAATCAGAAACATGTATCGCGTCTAGAGATTAGTTCCAATGTCTGTAACACGTTTTCTTATAGAGTTCTAGATTAAGCCTAAGCCTTAGACGAAGCCAGGGGGCTGCCGTCCCTCGGACCCCCCGCACTAAGCCGCTGCGCAGGCTAACTGCCACGGTTTTGGGTGCACAGTACCGGTGCTTCTTCGCCTGCGTTTGCCGGTGCAGTATTTCCAGATACAATAACCTAAGCTTCAAGCTTACCCTAAAAATGAGCCCAGTCTAAGCGTAATTTTCAAACATCAAAATATCCATTTTCCGCTTGCATTCCCGATATCGGGAGCCATATCTTCTTGTGACGGACAGTACCTAATCGTCACACCCCATGCATCGCCGTATAGCCCATTGCATTTTCTATATCATATCCAAATTTGAGCCCAATCGGTCAATCCAATCCAGTTATGTCCAAAAAGGTCAAAAAACCAAAATCCATATTTCTAAAAAATTCCGACCCCTGAAATTGGGCCCCTCTGCTGAACCCCCTTGAAGAGCTAGAGCCCTGAAACCTTTTCCATTGGAAAGAGCAAGATTAACCTGGTCTATGGGGGGTTAGGGGGGTGACGATATTAAGCGGAGCTTTAGGAAAAAAATTTGCCAAAAAAGCCTCTATATATACCCCAAAAAATCCAAATAAAAACAATAATTTAGCATCATCAGGAGGTTATACCTAAAAAGGGGCGACCCTGATCTCCAAGAGATCTGTTTTGGGGTAAGAGATGATTGGGGTTCCTAAGACTATGGGGGCTATACTGAAAAGATGGTGGGCCCCTTCTCTGATTTTTCTTCCAATCAGGCCGATATGTTTATGCAAAAGTTTAGGATGCGATACTTTGTCGAACGCTTTTTCAAAGTCAATGTAAATACAGTCGCCTACTTTTTCACTATCAGTTGCTAAACACCATTCATAGTAAATTTTTAAAAGCAGAGTGCAGGTAGATTTTCTACAAACAAACCATGTTGATGCTGAGTAACAATAGTTTACGTCGAGATGATTGTTTATCTTCTCAAATATCATACGTTCCATTACTTTAGCCAAAGGATAGGTTAGCGAGACAGGTCTATAGTTTGACGGAAAACTGCTCTCCTTTCATAAAAATAGGAGTAACGTTGGTCGTTTTCCAAATGGATGGCAGAACACGAGACTGAAACGATTTGAAAAAAATTGCAGGGAAATGAGAGGGACGGGTATAATAGAGAAATTGGTGATAAGCCTGGGATTTTTAGGGTTTTGGGGCGGGTTTAGCCCGGGATTTTCCTCTGTAGGCTAGTGGATGCCTGTTATATTGTTTGTTTTCTTGGGGGTCGAGGTTGGATGGGGATTTTCCTTATGTCGGCTATCTGTACTTAAAAGGGTACGGGATTCGTCACCGAGAGACTGTGCTGTTCAAGGTGTGGCCAGTAGCATGTCGGTGCGACGTGAATATGGCGCGTGTCCTTCTTTATGTGACCAGTGTTTGTGCCTTATTTTTCGCGCTGCAGCGTGTTCTTTACCTCGGCTCGATCACTCTGGTTCAGATACTCGACACCAAACGCGTTGTTAACAATGTTTATTATAGAACCAGGTAAAAATATTAAGGCACAATATTGAGCTATTATAACCCGTCGCTATGTCACAATACGTATTTGGCTATTGAGTAACTAGAGTTCTTGCTCTTAGCCTTTAGCTCCCACTATTCCTGCGATAACACGCTCCGTGAACACTAATTTTTGATACCGGGTCGTGCACACCTGTTAGGTTCTTGCATGCTCTTCGACCACGAAGCAAACCAGGCGCGGACCTAAGGCTACTAGCGTTACCGTTAGTTTACGTGCTATTCTATTATGCCTCTTCTGAGGTTTGTACGATCATCCTCGGATGGTTGACGACGCACGTTTATCTAAGTACCTGTCTAGGCTCCTAGAATTACGCTAGTATGATCCTTATTTAGATGGTTACTCTTTGAGTGACAACGGGTTACGTTTAGGTTAGCTATTAGGTTACTAAAGCTCTTGTCAGTTCATACAACCGACCAACGGGTGGTTGCCCGACTGCAAGATTAATTACCTAACATGAGCCTTAGAATTACGCTAATAAGTGCCGGTTGTATTACGTTTATTGCCACCCCCGGATGGTTGGTAGACTATTTATGATGAACTAAACAATAGCGGTCGACTAGCGAATAGTTGAAGTTTGCTCAATGTATGCCAACGGATGGTTGACGATACTGGTATTTGGGTTTGGATACTCGAGATTGTTGTCGTTAGAATCCACTCCCCTTACTCGCCCTGTTTCCTTAAGACTAGTATTATCTGATTCGTCAGCGCCAGATGACTGCAAGACTAACAAGTAACACTACTAAATTATTCGAGACCCAACTGCACTCTCGCGCTGGTTACCACTCACTCTACGCTTGTGGCCGAAATTAATATCACTAATATAACTAATATTACTAAAATAATTAATAAGGTTCTATAATACCTATGTGAAGCATTCTACCTAAGCTCGTTCAGTGAATAAAAGTCCTAGCGCGCCACTTTACCACTAGAGTCCCGAATCAAACGCTACTCCGAACAAGCTGTGACAAAAATGTACGTAGCGGAAACCCGAGTATAGCCGTTTCCTTCAGCATAGCATGATTACGGAAGCCGAGTATGGGTCTTCCCTTCCGATAACATCTGTTGAGGAAGCCGAGTATAGGTCTTCCTTTCCGGTAACAACTGCTGAGGAAGCCGAGTATAGACCTTTCTTTGTAATAAATACTATCAAGAAGTTGTTCTCTAACCGAAAGTCTTTGCAAGAAGCTCCACATAGACAATACAACTATAAAACATAGGAAGTAGACAAAGCCAGTGCCGTTCGCAACGTTAATTAAAAAGCAAACACTATTCCGGTATGCACACATCGATTGTCTATCAAACATAAGATAGTACTGACAGGCACTAGCTAAGTACGTGACCTTCAAGAGAAAAAACCAACATTTATAATCAAATTAAAGTCTATGTGTACATCGATCCATAAGTCATACGACCACTCTCTCCGAACACAAAAGCACCACTGAACTAAAATTAAAATAAAGCTTTAACATAAGTTAGCTAGGTCGAAAAACAAATGGAAATATGCAAATTAGGTGGGTTTCAAGGTAAGGTTTTAGAAATTAAAATTTAAAGAAAAGAAATATTAGGATAAGGTTTTGAGGCAGCGGTAAGTAAGCAAAAATTTGAAAAACCCGATTTTAGAGGATTTGGACACCACGTAGCCTAGGAAACCCTTGACAATGCCCAACAACATCGGTAACTAACTGTTGAAGCTACCCAATAGCTCTTAGCTAAGCAAGCAATTGCCATGAAAATTATTTAAAAAAGCGACCTTATTATCGACCTTCGATAATCGCATGCTTTATGCGTACAAATAGTATAACACAAACGTAATTCTTTACGCTGTAACCAATGTGTTCAGATGCAGTTTCGGAAGAGAAATCAACCAACTCCACTCAAATTACGACCCGACTGAACAAATATTACAAAAGAAACTGTTTGTTAGCTAATTAAAGAAACGAAGGATTATGCAACTTAGCATAATCTTTGAACAAAAAACAAAATCCTACGACGTAGAAGGAAGGAGAGATATAATAAATGAAAAAGTGAAAAACTATGGGTTTTGGCAAATTTTTGGGGTTTTTGGGATAGTTTAGACCGGGATTACCCATTTAGCTCAGTAGATGCCTAACAATGAAGTTTATATGTATTCCAAAGGTTCCATAAACATTAAGAGTTAGCTATGTTCTCCGAATATACGAGATCGCTGAACACATTGATTTTCTTCTCTTGATACAACTTCGAAATTTAAATCCTAGGTGTCGATGAGGGAACAGGTGGAGTTAACGTTAATTGTCGGACTCACAGCCCGCCAAGCCAAATTAACCTTGAATCTGCTCCGCAACCGACGCCTAAGGCAAAATTTTTGAATGAATAGGGAAAAACAAGGTGAAAATTAGTACGAATGAAGGTAAAATTCACTAATAAAAGAGGAAATTAAGAAAAATTCATAGCAATTTAAAAAATCATTAAAAACTTTTAAAATCCTAAAAATTTCAAAAATTTGCCTCCCTCCC
>JASANE010029744.1:0-29282 GCA_030248225.1 Trileptium ribeirensis
GGATCATTCCCGCCTTAGGTTCCCCCCCCCCTTCGGGACGTCTAAAGGCGTCCTGTCGGGATATTTGAAATTTAGCTAGGAATGTCAAGAATGCTAGGAATGTTTGGCTTTATGTTGTAAGCCAACATATAAACGTGCAATGTTTGCACGTTTATCCACGGATAGGGCGATAAAATTTAGCCCCAGATGCCCTCCAAATAAGCTTAATTAAGTGATGGAGGAGGCAGCTAACTCGCTAATAGCAGAAATTTGGCTTTAAATAGGCGGGTTCACTGGGGAAAATTTGATGGATGAGGACCAGATCACCGACAAGACATATCCCAGCTTACTTTAAGCACTTTGCAAGCGAAAAGATCCGAAATTTTGAAATTTGACAACTGATTTAGCAGCTTTTGTGGAACATTTGGGTAACGTCCAAGCTCAGTTAGGTAATAGGTTTAATAAATCTGAGTAATGAGTTTTCGACAAGTTTCTGACAGGGATTTGGGACTACAGATCGGGTAAAATCGGCTAACTTCGGAGAAAAACTCGCAGATGAGGTCGACCTCCGAGTAATCGAGGGTTCAATTTGATGTCGGCAATTTCAATTGAAGCCGACTCTCTCTAAAGGGGACCCAGGGTTTACGATAGCTGTCAAAAATAAAATTCGGGGAATTTTTCAATTAGGCACCCGTGTTTGACCTCAAAAAAGTGGGCGTCAAAAGAACGTCAACAATTCGATGGCGACAAAATCGCCATGCTCCAACATAGCAGAAAATTTTGAAGCGAGGACGACTACCACGTCGTCTCTCAGAATCAGTTCGACTTCGGCAGCGCGAAATTCGGTCGACTTTACTGACCGGCTCCGACGCTTTAGTTTTATTACATGGTGTCATCTCAGCTTTTAGCTTTCTTTTGCTTTGTTTCTTAGTTTAGAACGAGGTTCGACGTTGGAGGGGCCCGTCGAGGCGTCTTTCGCCTCACGAAGGGAACTCGCCCAGGCTGTACTTTATCGAACTTAGTAAGTCAAGAGGACAGTCGAGCGCATGGGGGTTTATTTTCCCCATTGATGGCTGTAACAGACCGTTCATCAAAGTAAATTTTTGTGGCGATAGTTTTGACACTCCCGTCCGTTAGTGGACACTTCGTTTTACATGCCAGTTATTTCTACCTTTTCAAGTTTCTTGACAAGCCTCCTTCAGTCGAGTTTCGTTTTGGGCATCCTGAGCAAAGGCACGGAAGGTGTTAAGTTAGGGACAACAAGAGTCAAAGCAGTTCTGATTCCCCGTGGTCATAGGCAAACAAATCACAAATGGACGCCTCTCGTACGTGCTTTTGCATGATTTATTTCTCTTGAGTTAGGATAGTAGAATTTTTCCTGGAGCCGACTCACGGTAGATTTCCCCGACTAGTGATAGGGACAGGCTTATTTATTCACGTTTCTGGTTTACAAATTTATAGCTTAGTGGACCGTTCGATGCTCATGCCGCTGCTTGAGCTCGGACTGAATTGGCAGATCGGGACAGGGGACTAGCCTCTGTCGGGCTTTCAGGAAGCCTTCAAAATTTTGTTTATCAGCTTGAGCTAAGCGAATTTGGGGAACATAAAAGACCAAACAAATTTTAAGTGACTTCAGCGTGAGCGTAAGGTGTTGGCACTCCATAAGGAGCGACGTATTTGCGTGTATTTGGTACGATTTGCCTGTTTTCGGTTTGTACGCTATGAAGAGCTCATTACTAACGTTGAATAGGAATCAACCCATGACGGCCCGAGTCCACGTCAACCCCACGATACCATTTGTCAGGATATTCTCACGGACACGGCTTTAAAACGATCGCCTCAAAATCGCCCTGGCCAGACTACTAAAATTTTACTAAAGTTCAGTACCAAGTACACACGTAGCTAATCTGTAGGGAACAGTCCGCCACTGAAACAAACCAGCGGCACGGCTAGACGCCTCTAGTGGCCGCCGTCCACGTTTTCGAAGGCTCGCTAAGATGTTCCAGGCTTAAAACAAAATTACTGGACCCACTTAGTAGCAAAGACAAAATTCCGACCTCTCATGAATCGTTTTGACCTCAGCCCGAGCGAGTGCAAAACCCCGTTTTCTTTTTGGAGCGACTTGATCGCTGAGTTTAAGCAGTTTTTAGTTTTGTCCCTGGTTGCCCATTAGGCTATGTACTGTGTATGCTATTGCTCTGAGTTTGGTCGTTTTTGCCTCTCTCCTTTTTCATATTCCCGTTTCAAGTTTCGATCCTGCACGGGGAAATTAAGCCCGCTGCAGAAATTTCAGTATTAACCACTCGACCACCGAGGTCCGACAAAATTCGTTAAAATTTCGATGTTAACTCGACTGCACAGTTTCGACAGTGCAGTTGAGACACTGTACAATTTCGATACGTACAGTGTAACAAGGTCTTAGGGTAAGATAGAGAGAGTGAGAAGAAAACAAAGACAAAAGGAAATAGCGGAAAAGAAAAGAACAGGGAACCAAGCCAAGAAACAACAACCAAAAAGAGAAAAAGGAAAGGGACGCAGACGCGTCCGAGGGCGAAACGCCCCATGTCCCTTGCGCCAAGACCAAGCGCACTCCAAACTCAGGCCCGACTATAGAATTAGCCTAGGCGCCATCATTCGCTCAAAACCCGTAGAACAGCGGCATTGGTCGCCTAGGACCCCGTCCAAAGTGGTAATGGCCCTTGCAGGCAACTACTTTGGCAGTTGAAAAGTTACTAGGGGCGACCCTGCTAAAGGATTAAACTGTGTCCCCAGCAAGTCTAACGTAGTTCAGTTGGTATTCCACCTCCAAAATCAACCGCATCGTCACAGGCCAAGCATTTACGGAATTCCAGGAGCTCATTTATGGAATTTTAGGACCAGGAGCAGGATCTCAATTCTCCTTGGACTGCGGACGGCATCGAGAAAAAGAGCGATTATCATTTACCATGAGGTCCGCCTTAAGGACGAAACGTAGTGAAAAATTCGATAAGAATTCTAGGCGGTATTTTTGGGACTCGGACGACATCGGACGGAGTTTTCAACGTTTGACTCCCAAGTTGACGCCTTGTTGGATGCTCCATGCGCTTCGGCATCGGTTAGCTTGTGCTCTGAGTAATTATTCACGCTTTACTGTTTCATAACGAGTATCATAACTGCTTTCGTTGATTTTACTGTGTTTTACCTTGTACTGTATGTCCACGTTTTCGTACCCCGACTCATGCCCCTTTGTTTACGGGAATCAGGCAGTAAACGAAACGAGCCCCTTTTAGTTCTTGCACAACCGTTGCAATGCGGATAACCCGGCGCGTGATTAAGAGCGAATTCAGAAGCACGCCAGAACACATAACCAGAGCGATAGCTGACTTAGTTGACGTTCAGAGTTGAACGACTCGGCATAGATTCTGGTCCGGTATTTCCGGGAACGCGTTCGCTTGCGCCGCCTCGCTCCCCGACTGGACGCGGACAAGGGAATGAACGGGTACGACGATGTCAACCTTTGTCGTTTAGGATTATGCTCTATTTGCCCGTCTATACTTTGACACTGTACTATACTTTAGAAATAAAATCTTGAAAATCCTTTAACGTGTCCTGTGTTGTTTATCTCCGGCGTAATCAGTACGTCCGAACGGACGGGCCAGCCCCGCGTGCCACGGCTTGACGGAGGGAATATTCCAAGCCCTGACACGTGCGGTTCGCCGTGAATATCGGTATTCTTAAATAATAACATTATAGCGAGAAGGGTCCGCGTAATTATCTACTGGACTCAATCATAGAATTATCATACTCAGGTGAAGTACAAAGTTTATTAGGAAAATTTTATCACTAGATACTAATACAGTCAAGATACCACATTGCAAAATAGATACCCCGACGTTAAACCTTCAGGGCATGTCGGAACCCTGTGGGGGCCATATGGCTACAACAAACGCAGTGTTCGGCTAGGGATAGCTCAACAGAGTTCAAAATTCACATAGCAAAGCTAAAATTATCACGCGTTTCATTGCGAATTCGCTAAGCAAATCAACTTCCATTAGATTAGGACAGGGAATATCGGTTGGACATTATGGCCTGTGAGCAGGTTTCGGTGTCAACCTCCCTGGGGGACCTCAGCAATCATACCCAGATACTAGACACGTGCGCAACCAATCGGGCGGGGTCCGAACACACCCCGTGAAGCGCGCCTGCGGCCTGCTAAGCTCCGTAACTTCTTGGGTCTGACCAAGGAACGTGGTTAAAATTCAAAGCTTAGGGTCCACCCTTGAGGTTATGATAGCCGGGGTCGTACGGGCATGGTGTTAGGAAGTTGCGCCATGCAGCTGCGTCACCGTTATTACATATAAGCAAGAGGGACGAAAGGAGAATTCATTACAGCATATAACTCAATTTTACTAAATTTGTCCCATAATGTCTTTTGGTATATAAACGACGATATCAGCCCATGTTGATAAGGTATCGATAAATTGATAAACAAATGTGCAAACACACCGAATTTTAAGAGCGCTCTCGATTTAAGATTTCACTGTGATTCATTATGAACCCCAAATGCTATTGGGCGTGGCGAATTTATGCTTGAAAATGTACGCATCAAACGTATTCTAATTTCATGTGTGCCGAATTTTGATTCCAAATAAGCTTTACCACTCACTTTCTCGTACTAAAACAAGTATGACACTAACTTTGTTAAACTGTTTCAAATAGTAAATGTACATCCATTTACTATGGATCTTGACACCATTAGTTTCGCGTAGCGTTGTTATTAAATCCATCTTTTCACTGCCACCTAATGCTATCATTTGTTGTATGCTAACAAAACTCTAATATCACTAGCACCTTACTTATTTTGAACAAATTCTACATGTCTAAAATTTTAATCTGTAACTTCAAATTGAATGTCCCATATCGTTTGGGTGAGTAAGTAGCAACAAACAGTATTTTCAGTTTTCGTATATGTTGTCACATATAAAATTGGTTTGTTTTACTGTTTACTAGTACATCGCAAACTAATGAACTGAGAATAAATATTGGTGTTCCTATAATTTAACGTTAATCTTTTTGGTGCTACATGCATACCACCTTTTATGTTGAATCTGGAGACCCTGTCATTATCTGCAGTTTCGATGATATTTTATTTTAAAGTCTTGCAGACATTTAGGTATTAATCGATGTGATACGAGCTTCAATATAGAATTCTATGTTTTGTGGGAGCTGTTAAATTTAGAGAGCAATGATTCTTTGTTGTAATATATGCCGTGTATTTTAAATCTTCCCCAGAATCTTTTGTTGAACAATTCAATTGATCATCTTGAATATTAATGTATTCACGTGGTGGGAGCTCTTCCAAAATTTTATGATTTTTGCAAATAATAGAGCTGGAAGCACGACTGCCGGGTTTGTACACCATCAAAAACGATAATACATCTCCATTTAGTTACAACTTATAATACTTCGTTGCTTCAGACGTATTGTCACGAAATGATACAAACATGGGTAGACACAAAAAAGGGTATAAATCGAGGTGCAAGCGTGGCCATATGTACACAAACCAAGGGTGCATGTGCATACGTACCTTTTATGGTACAAAAATATGGATAAATACCAACCCATTATAATATAAATTTTAAAAATTACGTTAAGTACCCATATGTGTGCAAAATAGGGATACGTACGACCCTACAGGAGTGGAAATAGGTGTACATACAAACGCGCAAAGCTAGAAAGTAGTATATATAAAGCTGTTTGTTCTAAAGTGTGAGTGTATACGGCCCGTTACGATATAAAATAGCGATAGCTGCGGGTGCTGGTACAAAACAAGGGTATGCACATACCCGCATGGGTATGTTCAAGTCAACACATAAGTGTAATTACTCGCATCCGCATACAATGATAGCTCATTTGCAGATGTATACATATATAATATATTAGCTATGTAACCTATTTAAATAAAAACATACTATGAAAACGCACAAGTGAAAAGCAATAGTTACCAGTTTTAGTAACTTTAAGACATATAGTTTTATACAGTTACATACATATATTATAACTTTTTAATCATTTAACCGATTTAAATAACAACATATGAACGACCGAATGTTTAAAACCAAAAGTTAATAAGTTTTGTATTTTTACGATATATAGTTATAAACTTATATACGTATATAACTTATTAGCTATATACCAAATTTACATAAAAACACTAATCATAGGTTTCGATATTGTGGTAGGAGGGTTACCCACTAAGGTTCGGACCACCACACTTCAAGCCACGGTTACCCCCACCTCCCCCCTGAAGGCTCCGCACTCCCAAGGCAAGCGGCAATAATTTTAGCTAAAATTGGAGTGCAATCGGCAACATTAGGATAAAATTAACAAAAATCAGGTGAAATTAAGAAAAATCTAGGCGGGAAAGATCTACCCCTATTCCTCCCTGATGACGTATCCTACCTTGACGACCTGCCCTCCGCCGACAGTTTAGCCCTTCTAAGACGAGGGACGTTGTACATCTGTGATTATAATCTGAAACAAAATAAAACCTATTGATAATAAGTTTGTTTGTAAATTTTCGACATATTATTAAATACATTTACATATAACATACAAGTTATTAGCTATTTAATCGACTATCTTAAAAACAGCCTAACCATAAATAGAATAATTTAAAACTTATAGTTACTCAGTTTGGTAATTTACCAATAAATAGTTATAAAGATATACAGACAAATATAATTTTAGCTACCAATCTGCGCAAAAACTGCTTTATGTGATAGAGCATACTCAAAAACCTACAGTTACTAATTTTGATAACTTTACTATATATATTAGACCTTAACGTACGCTTAAAACGTTCAGCAATACTAGCTTGCGTTTCCTTATTCTTACCAATATAAACACTTATGCCCTTAATAATTATACAACAGTGTTTGAAAATCCTTGCCATTATATGTTTGAAAATTTAAAGGTTGACTATCTTCCAGCACTGCCTTCAATGTATTTGAAATTACTGAGGCTGTGTTAGTGTTTATACGTACACCCTAACGGTATTCTGAAACGCGATCAATAACCACGAGTAAATACATTATTATAATTATACAACAGTGTTTGAAAACTCTTTGCCATTATATATTTGAAAATTTAAAGGTTGACTATCTTCCAGCACTGCCTTCAATGTATTTGAAATTATTGAGGCTGTATTAGTGTTTATACGATTAACTGTACCTAACTGTATTCTGAAACGTGATCAGTAACCACGAGTAAATACATTATACTATACCTACATGAGTTTAGATATGAAGCTAAATTGGCCTAAATAAATCATTTAAACCTATTACAACAGTTAATCAACGTCTAAACCGTAATCTTCTAGGTTTATGTAAAGTATGATCTTGCTCCTGAAGCCAATCATGTACTTTTAGCTTACCTTTAGCAACCCGATTACGAGCTTCCCGGTAGAACCTATGTGCAGTTGATAAACCAGCTATGTTGGTTGGATTGTAGAAACTTATTTCAAGTTGGAACCCATAATCAAAATTAATACATAAAAATTTTATTTTTCAGCATTAATCAACAAATAATTCCATTAAAAATCCTCATAAATAATAAAATCATCATGTGCATTATACAAATTCATAAATCTGCCGTATATCAATATCACAGTGTTCGTACGAGTATGATTCAATTCCATCGTCCAATATCTATCGCTTATGAACATACGCGGATAAGCTAGCTTTGTTAAGCGTCGCAGTACCCAGCAAATATTTGTTTGAATGTATTATATTGATCGTATGCTTCATATGAACGCTTTTGTATAAAGTATCAACACAATTTGCGTTTTTATCACATTTTAAATAATACTTTCCTTAATGCCATTTGCTGGTTTCTTTTCTGCTCCGCCACACATACTGTACATTTTAGAACTAAGTCCTACAAATTCCTTTACAGGAACACTTGCTGTCTCATCATTCATTTTTCCTACAACATGTTTATTCTTTGTTTAAAACAAGGATGATCAGCAGGATAATCGCTCGTGCTACTTTTGCACATCAGAGACCATATTTACATATATGTCTTGTGGTTTCTACAACAAAAAAGCGAGCCTGTGTCGGTAAACAAAAAACCGCACCGTTACCATATAGCTCCTTCATTTACGTATGGTGAAAATCATACATTAGTGAGTTTGATACATCTAGGTACACTGAAGCCGAACATATATGAACTTGCAGAAACTTCACCCCTATTTCTGTGACATTTTTACTGCGACTAGATCTTTATTAAAGATCGACCATATGCAATACCGCCTATATTTGCAGCCAGTTTTTTTCATATTACCTCCATCTGTAACCAATTTAATATCAACATATGCGTGAAAACTTTCCACTTGTCTTACCAAACACATCATTATTCTTAATCTATGCAAGTCCTTATCGCAGTCATTCGTTGAAAGATATGACGCGGCTAACTTTTTTGAGTTTAAGACGTAGTAAACATTGTTGAAAATTAACAATACTAAATTTATATTGTTCTTGATTATTCAGATCGCGAACCAATTTCCTCAATTGCTGGACTCTTCACATTTAAAAGATTGCTTGGGGTTTGAGTAACAATAAAAGAAGGCGGATTATCACCATGAGGCTTGCGCCTCGAGGTCATGTGATCCCCTCCTTCTTGAACCATAAGGGAGCCCGATCTTCCCTGAAGCTCCGCAATCAAAACCCCGGGCGCCGAGGAAGCGCAGAAAGTTCTAGCAAAACAGGCAAAAAATGGGCAAACATAAGGCGAAAATGGCAGAAAAATTTGAGGAAGCTGGAAAATGCATTGGAACATTGTCAAAATGAGTGTCAAAAAATCTAAAAACGTAGATTTTGCCGTAAAAATTCAAAACTTCAGCTCCGCAACTGTAGCAGCCCTACTTCCCTAAAACGAGGAACTCCCCCCGTCATACCTGCTATACCCTGCGACTTCGGAAAGCTGGCACATGTATTGCGGTTAACTTATCGTAAATAACAGAAAACTGCTTCGGAGCTAATGAATAATTATTACTGAAAAGTATGAAGAATATCAGGGTAATCTAGGTCGACTTCTAGTAGGTAGCCTTTATCTCTGTTAGCGTTGATGCTCAACTCAATCGATAGTATCAATGTCATGGCGCGAATTTCGTTTCAACGTATTACTTAGTAACTTTGGTACAATGGACCATCAGTATAAATTGTCTGCGTCAATGTACAAGATATAGTGCAAAGGAGATGATTTTGTCGTAACCGTCAATATAAGGGTTAGTCTTCGGATTTGCATATTGGTGGGAAATTGCGTCATATTCTGCTGAAAATCCATTCTTAAAGCAATGCGTATATATTGCCTATCAATAATCGAATCTAACTTAACCCCGGTGAGTTTCAACAAGCATCCCACCGAAACTTGGTAAAGCAATGCTGTGTGCCGGATCCAGGCCATATTTGTTAAGCAAAAACGCAAAAAATTCTCAAAATTTGTTTACTTTTTCGAGTTTTTCTAAGTACACATATTAGAAGTATGCTGGCTTTCAGGCATAAATCATGATTTCGTCCAATATTGTGCGAATATTCATTTGATCCCAAAGGTTTTTACGCATGTATATAATCTAAATCACTAATACCAGATTCATTGAGACTACAGTAGAAATCAGATTGCGATGCTAAGTAACAGCTTCATTGAATCGTTCTATCGAATACATAGATGGTAAAGAATAAACATCCTTCCGAAGCATGAAATTCCACGTATGTATTCTAAAATTGAACGACAATGCTTTAAATTGATATATCCCAATTTTTCCACCAATTATAACCAAACGCTCCGTGTGAAAAATTGGTAACTGAACTGTATCAACGTAAACGAATCTTCCAAAAAGGATACTAATTTAATCATCACCCGGCACGGTCGTTGCCTAACATAATGTCAATTACCTTTTGCTGCAACCTGCTACGATTTCGATCCAAGGTGTAATATCGTCTTCTTCATGACATTAGACCTTCGTTTATGATGAACAGATTATTGGGTTTCGATTTCTTTCCTTATTTACGTTTAATTGCGAAAGTCATATAATTTTCATTCGTTTCGCGATGTAGTCATTTTCAAGCTTAGGAAACAAATGGAAGTCAGCTCTTATCAGGTGTTCATCATACCGACGGAGATTATAGAATAAAATCGTGGCATCGCGCGTGAGGGGGTATCCGATATTACATGTAACTTAGTCTGTCTCCATGAAATCCAACCACAAGCGACAGTGGTTTTTCGCTTCATCATCGTTTATTAAACGATAACGGTAACAATGGATTGCATTACGGAATTGTAATTATCACAAATGTTCATTATAATAAGTTTGCGATTAGACGTGTGATTTGTTTTTGAAAATCTTTCAGACAGTTCCGTTGCTCTGTTAAATCAGAAATAACGAACAAGACCATCAAATTCAAATAAAGAAAGAGATACTTCCTATTGTTACTTTATTCATTACCCCGTCCAAATACTTGAACCATTCTTTATTTAGAAAGAGGTATGGTGTTGATACATATTTGTGTATGATTTGTATGAGGATGGTATACAAAGAGACACTTGAAATCGACATAAATTACATACTGTAAACGCTACATGTGTTGCAAATTGCTGAATTTTAAGATGCATTTATTTTGGAGGTACCTCTACACGTGTAGGTTGATTATTGCTACAGTAACCTACATGGTCATTCAAGTTTTGCTGGGTGTAGCATGGCATCAAGCATTTGGGACAGAAATATTTCTTCACTTTAAATCGTCCTAGATTGAACAGTAAGAAGTCCAAATCGCGAACGAGGCAGTAATGTTGTTGTATAATAATAGCTAATATATTGTACATATTGGATTTTGACTATGAGTAGTGGATATATCAATCCATTCTCGAGTCCATACACATTGACAGCGATATAGTTTTGGTTTTCAGAAAAAGAGGAATGTCTTTAAGAGTTAAAGAATATTTAATATATACACAGTCTGAGTTCATCAGTGTAACGTTGACAATTGCTGACACGTTCTCCATGTTGATTCCTTGGATATAGAGCTGTAGGTAATATCGACCACAGGAAACATTTATTATCATTGTTCTATGTATTAATAACCACCTGTTTGTTTCGAATGGACGCTAAAAGTTAATATTATATGTCGATTTCCCGCAAGAGCACGAGACTGGCTGATATGGATATCAGCATGTTTGATATCTTGCAGGCTCATCCGGCCTCTTTTCTTACGAAATCTTCTAATTTCTTAATAAGCTCATTGAATATATTTCATATCGATACCTCATTTCAAAGGAGACGTGGCAGCCATAAAGTATTTGCCCCGCAGTTCATTGATGAAAGATGCCATCAGCTGAGTACCAACCAGCTTTTGGAGTATGCACTGGACGCTAATCCAAAGTTTGATTTCGCGAGGACGTTGTTGAAGAACCAGGTCCACAGCATAGATCGCGAATCTTTCATAAGCATAGGAAAATCGTTGATGACGCCGTAAGGAATAAGACAATAGCTGGTCTGGTAGCCATCAAGAGTTGCAATCCATTCCAATCGCTTAATGGTACAGCTCTGATCCAATATCTTTACGTGTAGCTTCCGATCGATATCCATAATATCTTGAAGCGAGCTTTTTACGATCGTTGTTACTTGCACATGGTGTCATGGTATAATGAGATCGTGCCTCAGTAAGGTGCTGATCACAATGCAAGTATGTTGACGATGAGTATTTTTGTGACGAATGAGAAAATCTAGCCGTGAAAAACTCCTTTCCGAAATCCTCACACTAATTTAAATCTAGAGCATGTATCGTATTTTTGATCAGTTAAAGGTTCAGGTCTAGTAAAAAAACTAGTTACATAGATTGCATGTAATCGTCATAGCTTTTAAGAACTTCCAGAAAAAATTGATCATAAATATAATAACGAATATTTATCTAATACGTAGTTATAAATACCTTATTAGCTATGTGACCGATTTTAATTTAGGGAAATTCAGGGTATGTGAAAACCTATATATGTTTGCAAAATCTGGTAGCCTTGCGATGTATAGTTACAAAGATATATTCATATACGTATATAGGTTATTAACTGTGTAACCTAATCATTTATAAATTCTAATCTGAAAGAGTATATGCTTAAACTTTATAGTTACCAAGTTTGGTAACTTTAAGATATATAGTTATAAAGATATTAAAGTACATATGAATAACTTATTAGCTATGTATGCTAACTTGTTATATATAAGTGTTTCAATCAGAAAAAGGATGTCGTAAATTTGATAGTTAAGCAGTATTGGAAACTTTATATAGCTATAAAAATATATAAATATGTAACCGTAACATGTTAGTAATGTAGCCAATTTATATATAAACGTTCTTATCTTAAAAAATAATCAAAAACCTGTATATACCGATTTTGGTAAATCTACTCACATATAGCTATAAAGATATTTAAATATATGTAGTATAACTTATTAGCTATGTCAACATTTTATATATAAATGTTCTAAGCTAATTTTACTTTTTAGCTATGCAAACAAATTTATATATCTAAGCTGAAAGGGCATATGCAAAAACCTATAGTTACCAAAATCGGTAACTTTACTATATAGCTATAACAATGTAACGAATAAATAATGTAAGTTGTTAGTTATGTAGCCAATTTATATACAAATGGTTTATTCTGGAAAATTATTTTAAAACCTATTGTTACAGCCGTAGTAACTGTACAATAAAAGATTTATCAAGATATATGCATATGTTACAATGCATGAGTAACCGTAAGCCTGTGCCGCTTACGATTGTCTTTCTACACTATGTAAGAAAAACTCTGCTGGAGAACTAAACAGGCATCCCGAAAGGTTAATTCCGAATTCAAAAAATTTCGGTCTCGTAACGCAGAGCGATACTGATATGGCCAATATTCTGTTTCTTAACGTTTCTGGATGCTGTTGAACTCCTGAATTTTGTATTATTTTCGCATATTTAGGGTCGGTAAACCGTTTACAAGTGATTGCCAATCGCTATTAACGGAAGTGGGTGATATATTGTGGATGATCAGGATTACTCATGCATAATTTGATTATGAAACCGATTTTCACAAAACTACTGTAATCTCATACCGCGTTGATGAAATAATATATAGATAATTTTGGTTACTTTGGACGATATATGATTATAAAGATATATACATATAAGATATAAATTTTTAGCTAAGCAACCTATTTACATAGAAATAGTCTAAATATGAAATAAACCTATTGGAAAACCTATAGTTACAACCTTTTGACAACTTCACGACATATATTTATATAAATATATATAATATAAATTATTAGCTATGTAAGCGATTCACATAAAAACGCTGTAAAAAAGCTATAGAGAATAAGCCCCATACTATTGTTAAAAATATTCGTCACCTTTGATATATTATCACCCATGTATGCAAGTATATATTTACATTAATGTGAAATAGTATATCTTGATAACTTATGGTTGTAATGTTACATGTAACTGTATGACATATATTTATAAATATATATACAAAACTATTAACTGTCAACTATTAACTATATAACGTATTATAACTCCTAAATCCTTGCTGATGTGAAATAATTATCAGCTTAAAGAGTATAATTTTATATTATTAAAGGCACATTTTTGTTAGGCTTATAAAACAATTTAACTATTAAAATATTTGTGTATATATTTGCTATGTAATAATTTTAATAAAACCTAACGTCTAAACTAACAAAATAAAATTCCAGATCTTTAAAACCACACTGTCCCTGCCTGATTTGACTTTAGAGATTACCCCTCATTGGAAACAAAATTTCCGATATTATGACAGTGGTCATGGGCTAGACAGATTAACGATCCATTATAACATGAGTTTGCTTCATAAAATCTATATTATCACATGCAATGAATAATTTCTAGATTATTCATATATGTATAAAACTTGCAACCATCAAATTCTATTTTATATATCTTCCCTCCATCATGAACTGTTTTATTCCTTTTTATCTATCACCATATTCTCCAAAATGATGTCACTGAAAGCCTATAAACAAACAGTAGAACCAACTTTGCTATACGTCTGTATGATATAAATATTAAAGAGATGTACATATAGAGAAAAGCGTTGTAGTTTAATCCGTTACACATATTACACCGTCCGCTTAACGATTAACACTGGGATGCCACCAATTTTGAAGTTTTGGTTCTAAATTAGAAGTAAAATAGGTATCCATAAAGTTAAATAGAATTAATACCGGCTTTGTTACCAAGCGCTAAAAAATATTGAATCTCTAAAACAATCGTATCTAGTTATAGTCAAAGTTTTATATACAAAATGTGTACAAGGGTCAAGGAGCGCTGTCAAATTATTTGACCGGGAACAGATGGCAGATTATTAAATATATGTTGCATCGTCATAGCTGTGAACAATATATAATATATATCATACTGAAATGAAAGTATGCTTTTATAGAGTTGGCCGTGACAAACGAAGCGTGACAACGGAAACATCGTATATTATATCAATACACGCCAGGCATCATCAATGGATGTCCTGTCACCTTACCTTACCGGTCAGCAAATTGCTCGTACAATCACAATTAATGCACTTTCTCATTTTTGGTAAACAACTATTACATTTCTTGGCTTATACAAATCTAATAATAGAAGACTCTTGTGCTTCTGCTTTACCCTGGTCCACAATATGTACAGTTTAACGATACAGTGATGATTTTGGATTTACCCAAAATGTCTAAATCATGTTTATAATAAAAAAATTTGGCAATGCTTTGAGGTTTTCTCGATAAAAATGTACATTTTTAGTAAGTTTTCGACCATGTGACTCGTTAAATTACTATGAGCGCTTTGCGTGAAAAGGGAGTAGAAGAAAAACAGGGTTTTGCCCCCCCCCCCCAATTGTGGAGTGGTTTATGGGGAATATCAAACTGGAATTTATATATTAATGGTAAATAAGATTAATAATTTTGAGCGCATGCCGCCTTATGACCTAGTTCCAAACTCTCTGTATTATAATTTTTAAAACCATACAAATTACTGTTCTGCCGTGGCATATTTTACCATATCATAAAATATGATATCATGTGTTCCCAACTGAAAATTATATTTATACATAAATTGAAAGAAAACATGATAATGATAGGTGACAACTGTTTTAACGGAAAAGAGCTTTAGACGCTTTTATTTATATGTACATCTCTTTAATATTTATATCATACAGACGTATAGCAAAGTTGGTTCTACTGTTTGTTTATAGGCTTTCAGTGACATCATTTTGGAGAATATGGTGATAGATAAAAAGGAATAAAAACAGTTACATAATCGGAGGGAAGATATATAAAATAGAATTTGATGGTTGCAAGTTTTATACATATATTAATAATCTAGAAATTATTCATTGCATGTGATAATATAGATTTTATAAAGCAAGAAACTCATGTTATAATGAATAGCTAATCTGTCTAGCCCATGCGCACTGTCATAATATCGAAATTTTGTTTGCAATGAGGGGTGATGTCTAAAGTCAAATCACACCGACATGTGGTTTTAAGGATATGGAATTTTATTGTTAGTTTAGACGTTAGGTTTTATTAAAATTATCATAGCAAATATATACACAAATATTTTAATAGTTAAATCTTTATGAGCCTCACGAAAATGTGCCTTTAATAATATAAAATTATATTCTTAGCTTATAATTATTTCACATCGGCAATAATTTAACGGTTATAATACGTATATAGTTAATAGTTGACAGTTAATAATTATGTATATATCTTTATAAATATATGTCATACAGTTACGGTAGTTTACAACCATAGGTTATCGAGTATGCTCTTTCACATTAATGTAAATATATTACTTGGCTAGTGAGTTATAATATATCGAAGGTTACCAAAATTCTTAACAATAGTATGTAACTTATGCTCTATCACTTTACAGCGCTTTTATGTGAATCGCTTACATAGCTAATAATTTATGTATATATTTATATAAATATATGTCGTGAAGTTGCGAAAGGTTGTAACTATAGGTTTTCCAATAGGTTTATTTCATATTAGAGTGCTTCTATGTAAATAGGTTGCTTAGCTAAAAACTTATATCTTATATGTATATATCTTTATAATCATATATCGTAAAGTAACCAAAATTATCTATATTATTTCATCAACGCCGTATGAGATTACAGTAGTTTTGTGAAAATCGGTTACATAATAAATTATGCATGAGTAATCCTGATCTGCACAATCTATCACCCACTTCCGTTAATAGCGATTGGCAATCGCTTGTCGGTGTACCAACCCTAAATATACGAAATGACACAAAATTGGGGATTTGAACAACGCATCCAGAACGTTAAGAAACAGAATATTGGCCATATCAGTCGCTCTGCGTTCGAGACCGAAATTTTTTGAATTCGGAATTAACTTTTGGGATGCCTGTTTTGTTCTCCAGCAGAGTTTTCTTACATAGTGTCAAAAGACGATGGTAGGCGGCACGGCTTACGGTTACTCATGCATTGTAACATATGCATATATCTTGATAAATCTCTGTTGTACAGTTACTACGGCTGTAACAATAGGTTTTCGAATGATTTTTCAGATTAGACCATTTGTATATAAATTGGCTACATAACTAACAAGTTACAGTACTTATTCGTACATTGTTATAGCTATATCGTAAAGTTACCAAACTTGGTAACTATAGGTTTTGCATATGCCTTTCAGCTTAGATATATAAATTGTTTGCATAGCTAAAAAGTAAAATTAGCTTAGAACATTTATATATAAAATGTTTACATAGCTAATAAGTTATACTACATATTTAAATATCTTTATAGCTATATGTCGTAAATTTACCAAAATTGGTATCTACAGGTTTTTGATTATTTTTTTTCAGATTAGAACATTTATATATAAATTGGCTACATTACTAACATGTTACAGTACATATTTATATATTTTTATAGCTATATCGCAAAGTTACCAATCTTGGTAACTATAAAATTTACGACATCCTTTTTCTGATTGGAACACTTATATATAACAAGTAAGCATACATAGCAAATAAGTTATAGTATATATTTAAATATATTTATAACTATACATCGTAAGATTACCAAACTTGGTAGCTATAAAGTTTTAGCATATACTCTTTCAGTATTGAAGATTTATAAATGATTAGGTTACACAGTTAATAACCTATATACGTATATGGATATATCTTTGTAACTATACATCGCAAGGCTACCAAATTTTGCAAACATATATAGGTTTTCCCATACGCTGAATTTTTTATTAAAAATCGGTTACATAGCTCGGAAGTCATATATTTATAACTACGTATTAGAGAAAAGCACGTTATTATAGTTATGATTGATTTTGTATAGAAGCTCTTAAAAGATATGGCGATCACATGCAATATATGTAACTAGTTTTTTTACTAGACCTGAACATTTAACTAATCAAAAATACGGTACATTATCAAGATTTAAATTAGTGTGAGGATTTCGGAAAGGATTTTTTCGCGGTTAGATTTTCTCATTCGTCACAAAAATGCTCATCATCAACATACTTGCAATTGTGATCAGCACATTACTGAGGCACGATCTATTATAACGTTGACACCATGTGCAAGTTACGACGATCGTAAAAAGCTCGCTCAAGATATTATGGATATAGATAGGAAGCTACACATAAAGATATTGGATCAGAGTTGTACCATTAAGCTGTTGGAATTGATTAGAGCTCTTAAGGGCTACCACAGCAGCTACTATCTCGTTCCGTACCACATCTACAACGATTTACCTATGTTTATGAGAGATTCACGATCCATGCTGGGAACTATGATTATTCAACAACGTCATCGCTGAATCAAATTTTCGATTAGCGTTCTGTGTATTCTCCAAAAGCTGGTTGGTACTCAGCTGATGGCATACTTCATCAATAAACTGCGGGGCAAATACTTTATGGCTGCCACGTCTCCTTTGAAATGAGGTATGCGATATGAAATATATACAATGAGCTTATTAAGAAATTGGAATATTTCATAAGAAAAGAGGCCGGATGAGTCCTGCAAGATATCAAACATGCTGATATCCATATCAGCCAGTATCGTCCTCTTCCGGAATCGACATATTATATTAACTTCTAGCGTCCATTCGAAACAAACAGGTGGTTATTAATACATAGAACAATGATAATAAATGTTTCCTGTGGTCGATATTACCAGCTCTATATCCAAGGAATCAACATGGAGAACGTGTCAGCAATTGTCAACGTTACACTGATGAACTCAGACTGGTATATATTAAATATTCTTTAACTCTTAAAGACATTCCTCTTTTCTAAAACCAAAACTATATCGCTGTCAATGTGTATGGACTCGAGAATGGATTAATATATCCACTACTCATAGTCAAAATCGAATATGTACAATATATTCAGCTATTATTATACAGACAACATTACTGCCTCGTTCGCGATTTGGACTTCTTACTGTTCAATCTAGGACGATTTAAAGTGAAGAAACATTTCTGTCCCAAATGCTTGATGCCATGCTACGCCCAGCAAAGCTCGATGACCATGTAGGTTGCTGTCGCAATGATCAACCTACACGTGTCGAGGTACCTCCAAATAAATGCATCTTAGAATTCAGCAATTTGCAGCGCATGTAGCGTTTACAGTATGTAATTTATGTCGATTTCAAGTGTCTACTTGTATACCATCCTCATACAAATCATACACAAATATGTATCAACACCATACCTCTTCTGATAAAGAATGGTTCAAGTATTTGGACGGTGTAATGATAAAGTAACAATAGGAAGTATCTGTTATTTATTGTAGTAATAGTCTTGTTCGTTATTTCTGTAACAAAGCAACGGAACTGTCTGAAAATTTTCAAACAAATCACACGTCTAATCGCAAACTTATTATAATGAACATTTGTGATAATTACAATTCCGTAATGCAATCCATTGTTACCGTTATCGTTTAATAAACGATGATGAAGCGAAAAACCACTGTCGCTTGTGGTCGATACCGTGGAGCAAACTAAGTTACATGTAATATCGGATACCCCCTCACGCGCGATGCCACAATTTTATTCTATAATCTCCGTCGGTATGATGAACACCTGATAGGAGCTGGCTTCCATTTGTTTCCTAAGCTTGAAATTGACTACATCGCGAAACGAATGAAAATTATATGACTTCGCAATTAAACGTAAATCAAAGAAATCGAAACCCAATAATCTGTTCATCATAGACGAAGGTCTAATGTCATGAAGAAGACGATATTACACCTCGGATCGAAATGGTAGCAGGTTGCAGGCGAAAAGGTAATTGACATTATGTTAGGCAACGACCGTACCGGTGATGATGATGAGATTGTTTGGAAGATTCGTTTCATTGATACAGTTCAGTTTACCCAATTTTCACCGCAGACATTCGTAGATAATTGGAAAAATTGGGATATATCAATTTAAAGCATTGTCGTTCAATTTTAAAAATCATACATTGAATTTCATGCTTCGGAAGGATGTTTATTCTTACGAGTATATGTATTCGATCGAACGATTCAATGAAGCTGTACTAGCATCGCAATCTGATTTCTACTGTAGTCTCAATGAATCTGGTATTAGTGATTTAGATTATATACATGCGTAAAAACCTTTGGGATCAAATGAATATTCGCACAATATTGGACAAAATCATGATTTATGCCTGAAAGCCGGCGTACTTCTAATATGTGTACTCGAAAAACTCGAAAAAGTAAACAAATTTTGAGAATTTTTGAGTTTTTGCTTAACAAATATGGCCTGGATCCGGCACACAACATTGCTTTACCAAGTTTCGGTGGGATGCTTGTTTGAAACTCACCGGGGTTAAGTTAGATTCGATTATTGATGGCGATATATACGCATTCTTTGAGGATGGATTTCGGGGCGGAATATCGGCAATTTCCCACCGATATGCAAATCCGAACAACCCTTATATTGACGGTTACGACAAAATCATCTCCTTGCACTATATCTTGTACATTGACGCAGACAATTTATACTGATGGTCCATTGTACAAAAGTTACTAAGTAATACATTCAAACGGAAGTCGCGCCATGACATTGATACTATAGATTGGTTGAGCATCAACGCTAACAGAGATAAAGGCTACATACTCGAAGTCGACCTAGATTACCCTGATATTCTTCATACTTTTCATAATAATTATCCGTTAGCTCCGAAGCGGTTTTCTGTTATTTACGATAAGTTAACCGCAATACATGTGCCAGCTCCGAAGTCGCAGGGTATAGCGGGTATGACGGGGGAGTTCCTCGTTAGGGAAGTCAGGCTATAGGTGCGGAGCTGAAGTATTGAATTTTTGGGCAAATCTAGTTTTTAGATTTTTTGACACTCATTTTGACAATGTTCCAATGCATTTTTGCCACTTTCCTCCAATTTTTCTCCATTTCGCCTTATGTTTGCCCATTTTTTGCCTGTTTTGCTAGAACTTTCTGCGCTTCCTCGGCGCCCGGGGTTTGGATTGCGGAGCTTCAGGAAGATCGGGCTACCTTCTGGGGAAGAGGAGGGGATCGGCGTGACCTCGAGGGGGTTCGAGCCTCATGGTGATAATCCGCCTTCTTATTGTACTAAACGCAAGCAATCTTTAAATGTGAAGAGTCCAACGATTGAGAAATTGGTTCGCAATCTGAATAATAAGAAACAATATAAATTTCATATTTGTAATCTTCAACAATGTTTACTACGTCTTAAACTCAAAAAAGTTCACCGCGTCATATCTTTCAACGAATGACTGCGATAAGGACTTACATAAATTAAGAATAATGATGTGTTTGGTAAGACAATGGAAAGTTTTCACGCATATGTTGATATTAAATTGGTTACGGATGGAGGTAAGTATGAAAAACTGGCTGCAAATAGGCGGTATTGCATATCGTCGATCTTTAATGAAGATCTCGTCGCAGTAAAAATGCACAGAAATAAGGTGAAGTTGTGCAAACCCATATATGTAGGCTTCAGTGTACCTAATGTATCAAACTCACTAATGTATGATTTTCACCATACGTAAATGAAGGAGCTATATGGTAACGGTGCGGTTTTTTGTTTACCGACACAGGCTCGCTTTGTTATTCTGTAGAAACCACAAGACATATATGTTGATATGGTCTATAATGCAAAAAAGTCAACACGAGCGATTATCCTGCTGATCATCCTTGTTTTAAACAAAGAATAAACATGTTGTAGGAAAAATGAATGATAAGACAGCAAGTGTTCCTGTAAAGGAATTTGTAGGACTTAGTTCTAAAATGTACAGTATGTGTGGCGGAGCAGAAAAGAAACGAGCAAATGGCATTAAGGAAAGTATTATTTAAAATGTGATAAAAACGCAAATTGTGTTGATACTTTATTCAAAAGCGTTAGTATGAAGCATACGATCAATATAATACATTCAAACAAATATTTGCTGGGTACTGCGACGCTTAACAAAGCTAGCTTATCCGCGTATGTTCATAAGCGATAGATATTGGACGATGGAATTGAATCATACTCGTACGAACACTGTGATATTGATATACGGCAGATTTATGAATTTGTATAATGCACATGATGATTTTATTATTTATGAGGATTTTTAATGGAATTATTTGTTGATTAATGCTGAAAAATAAAATTTTTATGTATTAATTTTGATTATGGGTTCCAACTTGAAATAAGTTTATTACAATCCAACCAACGTAGCTGGTTTATCAACTGCACATAGGTTATACCGGGAAGCTCGTAATCGGGTTGCTAAAGGTAAGCTAAAAGTACATGATTGGCTTCAGGAGCAAGAATCGCATACTTTACATAAACCTAGAAGATTACGGTTTAGACGTTGATTAACTGTTGTAATAGGTTTAAATGATTTATTTCAGGCCGATTTAGCTCATATCTAAACTCATGTAGGTATAGTATAATGTATTTACTCGTGGTTACTGATCGCGTTTCAGAATACAGTTAGGGTGTACGTATAAACACTAATACAGCCTCAATAATTTCAAATACATTGAAGGCAGTGCTGGAAGATAGTCAACCTTTAAATTTTCAAATATATAATGGCAAAGAGTTTTCAAACACTGTTGTATAATTATAATAATGTATTTACTCGTGGTTATTGATCGCGTTTCAGAATACCGTTAGGGTGTACGTATAAACACTAACACAGCCTCAGTAATTTCAAATACATTGAAGGCAGTGCTGGAAGATAGTCAACCTTTAAATTTTCAAACATATAATGGCAAGGATTTTCAAACACTGTTGTATAATTATTAAGGGCATAAGTGTTTATATTGGTAAGAATAAGGAAACGCAAGCTAGTATTGCTGAACGTTTTAAGCGTACGTTAAGGTCTAATATATAGTAAAGTTATCAAAATTAGTAACTGTAGGTTTTTGAGTATGCTCTATCACATAAAGCAGTTTTTGCGCAGATTGGTAGCTAAAATTATATTTGTCTGTATATCTTTATAACTATTTATTGGTAAATTACCAAACTGAGTAACTATAAGTTTTAAATTATTCTATTTATGGTTAGGCTGTTTTTAAGATAGTCGATTAAATAGCTAATAACTTGTATGTTATATGTAAATGTATTTAATAATATGTCGAAAATTTACAAACAAACTTATTATCAATAGGTTTTATTTTGTTTCAGATTATAATCACAGATGTACAACGTCCCTCGTCTTAGAAGGGCTAAACTGTCGGCGGAGGGCAGGTCGTCAAGGTAGGATACGTCATCAGGGAGGAATAGGGGTAGATCTTTCCCGCCTAGATTTTTCTTAATTTCACCTGATTTTTGTTAATTTTATCCTAATGTTGCCGATTGCACTCCAATTTTAGCTAAAATTATTGCCGCTTGCCTTGGGAGTGCGGAGCCTTCAGGGGGGAGGTGGGGGTAACCGTGGCTTGAAGTGTGGTGGTCCGAACCTTAGTGGGTAACCCTCCTACCACAATATCGAAACCTATGATTAGTGTTTTTATGTAAATTTGGTATATAGCTAATAAGTTATATACGTATATAAGTTTATAACTATATATCGTAAAAATACAAAACTTATTAACTTTTGGTTTTAAACATTCGGTCGTTCATATGTTGTTATTTAAATCGGTTAAATGATTAAAAAGTTATAATATATGTATGTAACTGTATAAAACTATATGTCTTAAAGTTACTAAAACTGGTAACTATTGCTTTTCACTTGTGCGTTTTCATAGTATGTTTTTATTTAAATAGGTTACATAGCTAATATATTATATATGTATACATCTGCAAATGAGCTATCATTGTATGCGGATGCGAGTAATTACACTTATGTGTTGACTTGAACATACCCATGCGGGTATGTGCATACCCTTGTTTTGTACCAGCACCCGCAGCTATCGCTATTTTATATCGTAACGGGCCGTATACACTCACACTTTAGAACAAACAGCTTTATATATACTACTTTCTAGCTTTGCGCGTTTGTATGTACACCTATTTCCACTCCTGTAGGGTCGTACGTATCCTTATTTTGCACACATATGGGTACTTAACGTAATTTTTAAAATTTATATTATAATGGGTTGGTATTTATCCATATTTTTGTACCATAAAAGGTACGTATGCACATGCACCCTTGGTTTGTGTACATATGGCCACGCTTGCACCTCGATTTATACCCTTTTTTGTGTCTACCCATGTTTGTATCATTTCGTGACAATACGTCTGAAGCAACGAAGTATTATAAGTTGTAACTAAATGGAGATTATTATCGTTTTTGATGTGAACAAAACCGGCAGTCGTGCTTCCAGCTCAATTATTTGCAAAAATCATAAAATTTTGGAAGAGCTCCCACCACGTGAATACATTAATATTCAAGATGATCAATTGAATTGTTCAACAAAAGATTCTGGGGAAAATTTAAAATACACGGCATATATTACAACAAAGAATCATTGCTCTCTAAATTCAACAGCTTCGACAAAACATAAAATTCTATATTGAAGCTCGATCACATCGATTAATACCTAAATGTCTGCAAGACTTTGAGATAGAGATATCATCGAAACTGCAGATAATGACAGGGTCTCCAGATTCAACATAAAAGGTGGTACGCATGTAGCACCAAAAAGATTAACGTTAAATTATAGGAACACCAATATTTATTCTCAGTTCATTAGTTTGCGATGTACTAGTAAACAGTAAAACAAACCAATTTTATATGTGACAACATATAGAAAAACTGAAAATACTGTTTGTTGCTACTTACTCACCCAAACGATATGGGACATTCAATTTGAAGTTACAGATTAAAATTTTAGACATGTAGAATTTGTTCGAAATAGTAAGGTGCTAGTGATATTAGAGTTTTGTTAGCATACAACAAATGATAGCATTAGGTGGCAGTGAAAAGATGGATTTAATAACAACGCTACGCGAAACTAATGGTGTCAAGATCCATAGTAAATGGATGTACATTTACTATTTGAAACAGTTTAACAAAGTTAGTGTCATACTTGTTTTAGTACGAGAAAGTGAGTGGTAAAGCTTATTTGGAATCAAAATTCGGCACACATGAAATTAGAATACGTTTGATGCGTACATTTTCAAGCATAAATTCGCCACGCCCAATAGCATTTGGGGTTCATAATGAATCACAGTGAAATCTTAAATCGAGAGCGCTCTTAAAATTCGGTGTGTTTGCACATTTGTTTATCAATTTATCGATACCTTATCAACATGGGCTGATATCGTCGTTTATATACCAAAAGACATTATGGGACAAATTTAGTAAAATTGAGTTATATGCTGTAATGAATTCTCCTTTCGTCCCTCTTGCTTATATGTAATAACGGTGACGCAGCTGCATGGCGCAACTTCCTAACACCATGCCCGTACGACCCCGGCTATCATAACCTCAAGGGTGGACCCTAAGCTTGGAATTTTAACCACGTTCCTTGGTCAGACCCAAGAAGTTACGGAGCTTAGCAGGCCGCAGGCGCGCTTCACGGGGTGTGTTCGGACCCCGCCCGATTGGTTGCGCACGTGTCTAGTATCTGGGTATGATTGTTGAGGTCCCCCAGGGAGGTTGACACCGAAACCTGCTCACAGGCCATAATGTCCAACCGATATTCCCTGTCCTAATCTAATGGAAGTTGATTTGCTTAGCGAATTCGCAATGAAACGCGTGATAATTTTAGCTTTGCTATGTGAATTTTGAACTCTGTTGAGCTATCCCTAGCCGAACACTGCGTTTGTTGTAGCCATATGGCCCCCACAGGGTTCCGACATGCCCTGAAGGTTTAACGTCGGGGTATCTATTTTGCGATGTGGTATCTTGACTGTATTAGTATCTAGTGATAAAATTTTCCTAATAAACTTTGTACTTCACCTGAGTATGATAATTCTATGATTGTGTCCAGTAGATAATTACGCGGACCCTTCTCGCTATAATGTTATTATTTAAGAATACCGATATTCACGGCGAACCGCACGTGTCAGGGCTTGGAATATTCCCTCCGTCAAGCCGTGGCACGCGGGGCTGGCCCGTCCGTTCGGACGTACTGATTACGCCGGAGATAAACAACACAGGACACGTTAAAGGATTTTCAAGATTTTATTTCTAAAGTATAGTACAGTGTCAAAGTATAGACGGGCAAATAGAGCATAATCCTAAACGACAAAGGTTGAAATCGTCGTACCCGTTCATTCCCTTGTCCGCGTCCAGTCGGGGAGCGAGGCGGCGCAAGCGAACGCGTTCCCGGAAATACCGGACCAGAATCTATGCCGAGTCGTTCAACTCTGAACGTCAACTAAGTCAGCTATCGCTCGGGTTATGTGTTCTGGCGTGCTTCTGAATTCGCTCTTAATCACGCGCCGGGTTATCCGCATTGCAACGGTTGTGCAAGAACTAAAAGGGGCTCGTTTCGTTTACTGCCTGATTCCCGTAAACAAAGGGGCATGAGTCGGGGTACGAAAACGTGGACATACAGTACAAGGTAAAACACAGTAAAATCAACGAAAGCAAGTATGATACTCGTTATGAAACAGTAAAGCGTGAATAATTACTCAGAGCACAAGCTAACCGATGCCGAAGCGCATGGTGCATCCAACAAGGCGTCAACTTGGGAGTCAAACGTTGAAAGCTCCGTCCGATGTCGTCCTAGTCCCAAAAATACCGCCTAGAATTCTTATCGAATTTTTTCACTACGTTTCGTCCTTAAGGCGGACCTCATGGTAAATGATAATCGCTCTTTTTCTCGATGCCGTCCGCAGTCCAAGGAGAATTGAGATCCTGCTCCTGGTCCTAAAATTCCATACATGAGCTCCTGGAATTCCGTAAATACTTGGCCTGTGACGATGCGGTTGATTTTGGAGGTGGAATACCGACTGAACTACGTTAGACTTGCTGGGGATACAGTTTAATCCTTTAGCAGGGTCGCCCCTAGTAACTTTTCAATTGCCAAAGTAGTTGCCTGCAAGGGCCATTACCACTTTGGACGGGGTCCTAGGCGACCAATGCCGCTGTTCTACGGGTTTTGAGCAAATGATGGCGCCTAGGCTAATTCTATAGTCGGGCCTGAGTTTGGAGTGCGCTTGGTCTTGGCGCAAGGGACATGGGGCGTTTCGCCCTCGGACGCGTCTGCGTCCCGTTCCTTTTTCTCTTTTTTTGGTTGTTGTTTCTTGGCTTGGTTCCCTGTTCTTTTCTTTTCAGCTATTTCCTTTTGTCTTTGTTTTCTTCTCACTCTCTCTATCTTACCCTAAGACCTTATTACACTGTACGTATCGAAATTGTACAGTGTCTCAACTGCACTATCGAAACTGTGCAGTCGAGTTAACATCGAAATTTTAATGAATTTTGTCGGACCTCGGTGGTCGAGTGGTTAATACTGAAATTTCTGCAGCGGGCTTAATTTCCCCGTGCAGGATCGAAACTTGTAACGGGAATATGAAAAAGGAGAGAGGCAAAAACGACCAAACTCAGAGCAATAGCATACACAGTACATAGCCTAACGGGCAACCAGGGATAAAACTAAAAACTGCTTAAACTCAGCGATCAAGTCGCTCCAAAAAGAAAACGGGGTTTTGCACTTGCTCGGGCTGAGGTCAAAACGATTCATGAGAGGTCGGAATTTTGTCTTTGCTACTAAGTGGGTCCAGTAATTTTGTTTTAAGCCTGGAACATCTTAGCGAGCCTTCGAAAACGTGGACGGCGGCCGCTAGAGGCGTCTAGCCGTGCCGCTGGTTTGTTTTAGTGGCGGACTGTTCCCTACAGATTAGCTACGTGTGTACTTGGTACTGAACTTTAGTAAAATTTTAGTAGTCTGGCCAGGGCGATTTTGAGGCGATCGTTTTAAAGCCGTGTCCGTGAGAATATCCTGACAAATGGTATCGTGGGGTTGACGTGGACTCGGGCCGTCATGGGTTGATTCCTATTCAACGTTAGTAATGAGCTCTTCATAGCGTACAAACCGAAAACAGGCAAATCGTACCAAATACACGCAAATACGTCGCTCCTTATGGAGTGCCAACACCTTACGCTCACGCTGAAGTCACTTAAAATTTGTTTGGTCTTTTATGTTCCCCAAATTCGCTTAGCTCAAGCTGATAAACAAAATTTTGAAGGCTTCCTAAAGCCCGACAGAGGCTAGTCCCCTGTCCCTATCTGCCAATTCAGTCCGAGCTCAAGCAGCGGCATGAGCATCGAACGGTCCACTAAGCTATAAATTTGTAAACCAGAAACGTGAATAAATAAGCCTGTCCCTATCACTAGTCGGGGAAATTTGACCGTGGTCGGCTCAGGAAAAATTCTACTATCCTAACTCAAGAGAAATAAATCATGCAAAAGCATGGACGAGAGGCGTCCATTTGTGATTTGTTTGCCTATGACCACGGGGAATCAGAACTACTTCGACTTTGTTGTCCCCAACTTAACACCTTCCGTGCCTTCGCTCAGGATGCCCAAAACGAAACTCGACTGAAGGAGGCTTGTCAAGAAACTTGAAAGGTAGAATAAACTGGCATGTAAAACGAAGCGTCCACTAACGGACGGGAGTGTCAACTATTGCCACAAAAATTTACTTTGATGAACGGTCTGTTACAGCCATCAATGGGGAAAATAAACCCCCATGCGCTCGACTCTCGTCCTGACTTACTAAGTTCGATCCGGGACAGCCTGGGCTAGTCCCCTTCCGTGAGGCGAAAGATGCCTGCACGGGTCCTCCAACGTCGAATCTCGTTCCAAACCAAGAAAACAAAGCACAAGAAAGCTAAAAGCTGAGATGACACCATGTAATAAAACTAAAGCGTCGGAGCCGGTCAGTAAAGTCGACCGAACTCCGCGCTGCCGAAGTCGAACTGATTCCTAGAGACGACGCGGTAGTCGTCGCTTCAAAATTTTCTGCTATGTTGGAGCATGGCGATTTTGTCGCCATCCAATCGGCGACGTTCTTTTGACGCCCACTTTTTTGAGGTCAAACCCGGGCGCCCAATCGAAAAATTCCCCGAATTTTATTTTTGACAGCTATCGTAAACCCTGGGTCCCCTTTAGAGAGAGTCGGCTTCAATCGAAATTGCCGACATCAAATTTGAACCCTCCGATTACTCGGAGGTCGACCATCTGCGAGTTTTTCTCCGAAGTTAGCCGATTTTACCCCATCTGTAGTCCCAAATTCCTGTCAGAAACTTGTCGAAAACTCATTACTCAGATTTATTAAACCTATTACCTAACTTAGCTTGGACGTTATCCCCCAAATGTTCCACAAAAGCTGCTAAATCACCCGTCAAATTTTCAAAATTTTGAATCTTTTCGCTCTGCAAAGTGCTTAAAGTAAGCTGGGATATGTCTTGTCGGTGATCTGGTCCTCATCCATCAAATTTTCCCCCAGCTAACTCGCCGATTTAAAGCCAAATTTCTGCTATTTAGCGAGTTAGCTGCCTCATCCATCACTTAATTAAGCTTATTTGGAGGGCATCTGGGGCTAAATTTTATCGCCCTATCCGTGGATAAACGTGCAAACATTGCACGTTTATATGTTGGCTTACAACATAAAGCCAAACATTCCTAGCATTCTTGACATTCCTAGCTAAATTTCAAATATCCCGACAGGACGTCTTTAGACGTCCCGAAGGGGGGGACCTAAGGCGGGAATGATCCCATTTCATGTTTAGGGGCGCAGCACATTACCAGGTACCTTCCGATCTATCCGGGG
>JASANE010029746.1:0-23527 GCA_030248225.1 Trileptium ribeirensis
CACCCAGTAAAGGAAATTAGAAGGGTGTGCACACCTAGATAGTACATTTTTGTTTACGGTATCGTACACACCCTTAGCTACCAATTAACAGTACCGGACACCGTCTGTAATCTAGTTCGGTGTATAGTCAGCGGGCTGTGTAGTTTTTCTAAAATCTCGATTTTTGTATCTAGACCATTCACGTGATGAAAAGTTTAAGCCGCACATCGTCAATAAAATTACAAAGAAACACGGTGTGCTTGACAACCTCAAGAAGTGATATAATCTGAGATAGCTACCTCTAAAATAATTTATAAAATACTACGGTGCTTTAGTATACTCTGCTCTCCTCTACGTGTGCACTACACTCTGTTGGGTATATACATAGGTTCCAAACGTTGCAATGCAGTAGCGTGAACGCCGCATTAGAATAACATATTTTATAGAACTGCAGATTTCCAAGGTGCTCGTCTGCATTGGTATATACCACGCACCAAAATATCATCCAAGTAAACTGTCTCACCGTCTAGGTCGCTAGTGCGTTGTTGCATGATCTTCTGAAAATATCCAGGTGCTGACGTGATTCAAAACGGTATCCGTAGCTGGAGGAACGCCCCGCCCCTTGTGTGCCCTAAGCCCGAGTCGTTTATGAGTTTCCCGACCGAGCATTATCTGCTTGTAAGCGTCTGCCAGATCAATTTCTCTGAAACTGTAACCATCACACAATATGCGCACCATTTTTTCGGGCAGAGGAATGGATAAACGATGCGGCACGAGTTGGGAGTGTATTGTCGTTCATCGGTCACCCCACGCACGAAGCTTCGCCTTAGTTTACCCAGGAAGAACCGGGGTACTGATTGGGATCACTGGGGTTCCATACGCGTTGTATTGGACCCGTTTTCAAATGCCTCGCTTGATGCCTGCTTTGTAGGCTTACTCTTGATCTTGTTGCAGCGCCAGCAGAACGACTCTAGGTTTGCGGAACATCGGAAACACCACAAGTTTGAATTTGACCTCCAACTCGACATGGCTTAGTCACGCAAACTCTGATTTTAACAAATTCGGGAATTTGCTACGCAGTTTACGACACCGATTTTGCAACGTTCGGTTGATCTTAGGGCTTACTGCTACCATGCGAATCGAGTGTTTACCAGTATTGTAAGCGCTAACTACATAAGTGCGTTTAGATCAATGTCCAACTGAACGATGGCAACCCGGCACAGGAGATTGAGACAATGTACTCTTGTTACAGTGGATTCCATTCGCTGACGTATTGTCTCTGGCGTATCAGCTACGATTACGTCGCTTTTTGAAACTTTCGTTTTTTTTCGCCGTTTGAAACCAAGTGTCTCGACATCGTTTGTTTAAACACCGTTTGTTTGACGCACTAGCGAACGTTGCTTGACACCGATTATCAACCAACCGTCAGCTAGATCGTCTGTCCATCAGAACATCAGTATTCTATTCAAAATTTGCATAAATATGCATAGTTAAATATATGTGGGCAGCCAGGCGGTCACATAATCACACCACACAACAGGCTAACACTGCTGAGCTCATCCAGAAATTAAGATCTGGCTCAAAATAGGGTCGAAAACATTTTCCGGGCCAAAATCGACTAAAGCTGCTGCTATCGTCTGTATATTTGCTGTAAATACTCCGATTTGTTTCAAGGTCTAACAACTAATGATTTATAAGTACTTTTCGAGTGTATTCAATGTTCCTACACATTCTTCACAATTTGTACACACATAAAACCAAATGTTGTGGATTCTGGAGGCGATAAGAAAACGTTACGGAGTGTATCCGAAAGGGCGGGGGATTTCCTTAACCAAGCACATTCGTAATACAATCGAAACTTGTTTGGAATAATTATTGACTTACGATAGTTTTCTGTGACGAATAGTAAGCAGAGCCAGTTGTTCAGAAGTGACTGATTTGTTTTTTTCGCTGGGTACCAATTCTATCACGTCATCGGTAAGCCTTGCAGCGCTGGTTTCTGCCGTGAAGGACCATTCTGTACACATTGGAATTGTGCAGTTCTATAAAACATGTTATTCTAATGCGGCGTTCACGCTATAATTGCACTAACGTTTGGAACCTATGTACCTCACAGAGTGTCATGGACACCCTCGTGTTTTTTTATAAATTATTTCAAGGGTAGCTATCAAGGGGTATTGCCATTTCTCGAGGTTGTCAAGCGAACCATGTTTTCTTTGTAATTTTATTGACGATATGCGGCTTAAACTCTTCAACATGCATATGGTCTAGATACAAAAATCGAGATTTTAGAAAAACTACACAGCCCGCTGACTATACACCGAACTAGATTACAGACGGTGTCCGGTACTGTTAATTGGTAGCTAAGGGTGTGTACGATACCGTAAACAAAAATGTACTATCTAGGTGTGCACACCCTTCTAATTTCCTTTACTGGGTGTGGCTCTGGCTGCGTATCCGGTAGGGTCGCGACTACAGGGGTACAAAAGTTTCAAATACCGGGAACATTATAACGTGAACGTCGCATAATAAAGAAACGAATACAATTCAAGAAAGTTAAAGTTATACTCAGCGAAATACATGGCATTTTCTCGTTTAAAAAGAGGATTTATTTGTAAAATTAAACAAAATGTGAAGAGGTATCGCCAGAGGAAGAGTAGGGAAGGGGCGGCCTTCCTCACTTTTTACAGACACACGTGAAGAAATTACCTGATAGGTTATAACAATATGAATGTAACGACCGGCCCTTTCCCCCTTTTGCCGGCTCGCTCCAGTTTTGGACAGCGTGCGACGCCCCTAAAAAGTGTAACACTGTTCACTAGAATTCCTTGTTTAACTGCCGAATTAATAAAGAAAACTCACGAAAAAAAAGCATAATTCCTGGAGGTTTCTTCCTTGTATATATTCCCATCAGTTTTTGACCTACAGGTGCTCCTACGTCAAAGGTTCGGTACCCTTCAAAATGAAACTTAGTCAAACAGCAAAGATATTTTATTGAACAGTGGTGTGGAATGGAGCTGAAGATATATACATTTGAACTCATCTATGGTATATATATATCATGGTGGTACATACATAAGTATGTATTGAACAACAATGATATTTATTAGGGAAAGACAAATTCATACATTCTTGTTAAAGACTTGTTTAAATTTGCATTCTGTTCTTGAAAATATATACATATGCCAGCATTTCGTTAGGTAAAATGCCATGCCGTTAAGATCCAAACAGCATTATTATTCAAATTCTGGAGAAATGCTAGTTTTTACAATTCATAATATATATTGAGTATATGTGTCGATAGGGTGTAAGGGGTTACCACAAGGATCAGATTTCCCCAAGCCAAATCTTCCCCTCCCCGTGAAGTCACAGCAGCCCCCAAGCACGGCCCCCGCGCCCAAGGTGCGCGGAAAATTTTGCCAAAAATTCCCGACAATTGGGTGAAAATTGGTAAAATCCAGATAAAATTGGCTGAAAATAGGAAAATTTCGAAAAATTTATCGCAAAATTGGGAAACATTGGGGAAAATTTCTCCATAATATGAAAAATTTTTGAGTTCCTAAAATTTCAAAGATTTACAACACCCCGAGAAGTCTCACCTCGCGAGACCAATCACCCCTTCACCCTGTACAACTTACTACCCCCACCCACTCGACGTCCTCCGCCCCTGAGACTTCCCTAATACGTGGGGCCTATATTAAGCAAAGTTGGTAATGCTATTTAAAACTTATAAAATAGCACAAACTTTTGTATCAATTTTTTATGTAAATCTGTGATTACCGGATAAACTTTTCTCAAGTGTAATCTCACAGCCCTATCTAATTCAATATCGACATTACATGAGCAGAAAAATTAATAATTATCACTTATATGACGATGTTCCCGCATTTTCAAAAAACGTCAACAATTTAAACCTAACTAAAATAGATGTTTTGTTTTTTGAGACCATCTGTATTTCGAACGTTGTTAATGCCTATCGATGTATGGAAACCAGACAATTATATGTGAAATATAACCTCTGCAAAAGTTTATTATCAACCAGAATACCACCCAACATCCTACTAACTATGCGGTGGTATTTGTAAAAAAAATTTTGTAAGTAAACCTTCATACTTGTTATCATTGGGATGAATAAATGTACCATTTGAAGGAAAAGACCTACATTCTCTTATTTTATTTTAATTCCCAGCTAATATAACGCTAACCTTTTGCCGGCAATATTTAATATTTTCCATTATTCGTAATTTATTATTGCGACAGCATTCTCCATAGTCGAGTGGACTGCACAGCGGTACAGATGTAGTTGTAAAATTGAGATATCCGTACGATATACAGCCGCAGATATACGTTTCAACGTTCAACTCACACGCAAGGGCGCAAGTGTCTGAACGTGCGCCTCGATCACTACTTGTATCACATGCAACTGCGAACATACTTGGGACGCGTTCAGTCCGAGTTGCCGCAACTTTAATATCAGTCATCATTCCCACGGACGCGTGAGTAATATCGCTAAAGAGCATGATTTTACGCGGCGTGTATGTTATAATGGATCTACATATGGAAGATTTTTACGTCATTAGTCTACTACGTACCATCCTATGATATACAACACACTACACTATAAAATAGAACAGATGATTTCAGATGCACTGTTAAATTAACTATGGTGTCTAAGGCTACCTATTGCTTTTCCTGACGGTGTCAATGATATCATACGCAAACAAATTAGATAAGGTGTGTAAACAACAGAATAGTGCGGTGGAAAGCATTTGACATTTTGAAACATTTTATGGTTACACCGTACCATTCCGGCATTACATCATGGATATGGCAGAGATACACAGAGTGCTCAAAACGTCCACATGGGGTGTCCTTTATAACGTAAGCGCCGCAATATAATAAACAAGTTTGCACCACAAAATATCCCCGCAATATAGAAACCGCGAAATGTGTTTCCCACTGCAGTTTCTATAACGAGGATTTTGTGTAACCCTCATTTTCTTGAACGTATTGTAAAATAGTTTTCCTCTACCATTTGTTTTGTTTAACTAAAGTCCTGGCTCAGTCTCGATGGTTTGGGAACTATCGCCGACATTGATGACTGCATGGCCGACATTGATGACTGTAAATTACCAACCTATATGCATGGAAAACGGGTTTAGAAACCAGTGGCGCAACCAAATTTTTTTCTAAGGAAGACAAAAATTTTGTGCTGAGGGAGGTGCCTGGTAAAACAGAAAAACTGAAAACTACCATTTGGCGCCGAACAAAAATTATTTCAAAGAAAAAAAACTAAAAATTTTTTAAATTTCACGCTTTTTCACAGCAAAAAACAAAAACCCTTTCCAAAGAACACCAATAAAAACCAAAAAAACGCCCTCGCCCTCTGTTTCTTCCGCTGAGTGAGACCCCTGTAAGACCTTACACGTTCTCAACAAATCAGATCCACCCATGCTCTTGGATGATCGTTCAACTGTACAAGAACAATGAAATTATTTTTGTGGTCTTGCCGTGTTTCTACATATTTAAGACATAGTGAATTATATTACAGCGCTATAGCTGTATACCTTTTATTGCTCCCTAAGATACATGAACATTGTTGTCTTAAAGCTGGCAAATTATATATATTTCCTGAGATTCGAAGCGCAAGATCTTGCGTCACTGTTTGTCGAGATTGCTTCAAAACTTCGAATTAAAATCATAATGGTTGATTAGTTGGTCGTGGTGACCAAAATACACCTGTTTATCGATACGAAAATATATACGATATTCATTACCAGTAAAACGAATAGTAAATCACTTTCAAAGTATGTATGAACGTTAACAGTAAAAACTTAGAACTACAATAAATGGTGTTAAATTAATTGTGGATAATGGATATGAGTCGAAAAACAAAAAAAATTAATAATTTTTTATAGGCATCTGCTGCTGAAGACTTAAATCATTTAACGCTACAAATCGTGTTAAATAAATCGTGGATTAATGACTGACGATGATTATGAGATATATAACGTCGATAAGCAAAATTAATAATTTTTTAATAATGTACCTGCTGCTGAAATCTTAAATCATTTAAGGCAACAAATCGTGTTAAATTAATTGTGGATTAATGGCTAACTCTGATTATGTGATCGTCGATAAGCAAAAATTAATAATTTTTAATAAGGCATCTGCTGCTGAAGACTTAAATCATTTAACGCTACAAATCGTGTTAAATAAATCGTGGATTAATGACTGACGATGATTATGAGATCGTCGATAAGCAAAATTAATAATTTTTTAATAATGTACCTGCTGCTGAAATCTTAAATCATTTAAGGCAACAAATCGTGTTAAATTAATTGTGGATTAATGGCTAACTCTGATTATGTGATCGTCGATAAGCAAAAATTAATAATTTTTTAATAAAGCATCTGCTGCTGAAGACTTAAATCATTTAACGCTACAAATCGTGTTAAATAAATCGTGGATTAATGACTGACGATGATTATGAGATCGTCGATAAGCAAAATTAATAATTTTTTAATAATGTACCTGCTGCTGAAATCTTAAATCATTTAAGACTACAAATCGTGTTACATTAATTGCGGATTAATGGCTAACGATGATTATGAGATCGTTGATAGGCCAAATTAATAATTTTTCAATAGTGTATCTGCTGCTGCTTATGAGTGGTTAGCTGATTTTGGAAGCAGTTATATGGATTTTATTGTAAAAAACGGCCTACCTTTTCATATTTAGGGGATTCAGGTTATTGAGCCTGTTCAGAGAAAATTCACCCATAAGATTTCTGGCTTGCACAGTATGCCGTAGTGAGCAGCGTTATTTATCCAGAAAGTGATCGAAACAAAATGACTATGCCATCAGCCATAATGCCTCGTGGTGTTAAATTAATTGTGGATTAATGGCTGACGACGATTATGAGATCGTCGATGAGCAAAATTAATAATTTTTCAGTGGTGTATCTGCTGCTGCTTATGACATAGAAATAGAATAGAAAACCAACGTCATAGAAAACGAATAGACGTGACCGTCGGCATAAATCAAAATTTGATAAAATATTATCCAAGTTATTAAGCATTTTTTTTGATTTTTGGTACATTTTGAAGGTCTTAACTGTGTTCAGTGTTCTGTGTTAACTGTGTGATTTTTGGTAAATTTAAAAATGCGAACAGAGTTCGAAAATGTAGTATATTGCTTTAGACAATCAGACAATCAGCATATCCTGTAAAGTTTTGAGCTCGAAACTTAACAATGTATTGCGAAAATTTTGAAGCATCATGCTTTGTCATATTACAGTGAAATTTTGAGCTCAATCTTTATGCTAAAACTTTGACATGTGAACGCTTTCTTAATTTCGTTTAGACGGGCGACATATATCTCTCCTGTTTACACCGGTTCCGTAACGCAAGCCGGTTAAGTGTTTGTTTTTTGGCTTTACACGTAAATTGTTACCTCACGGTTGACTTACGCGAAATTGTAGGGACAATGGTATCGTTGCTCGATAATGCTTGAAAGCACTAAGAATGAAATTATCATTGTCCCTGAGGCAATTCAATCTTGTTTAGCTACTGATCTTTTTACATTTCATCTTGCAAAATCATGTTGCTCACTTAGCCCTGCATGTATAGGGTATAATTGCAATATATTTACAAGTACTGCTGCACAGATTTTGCATCTGTTCACAGACAACACTATAACAACCTTTGATTTATTTGTTAATTGTAAGTAATTGTTGCGCAAGTTCCAGCGTTTGTGCTATTGAGCCGAATATTTTCATTTAGCATTCAGAAAATGATTACATAGACACAAAAATTGTCCTAGGAATTCTGATACCGACGATGACAACGACTTGACAATTTCCTTTTGCTTCGCACTGAATATTTAATCTCTTTTGTGTAAATTACGACCTTAATGCTGCGTTCATAGGATTCTTGACGCTTTACTTGATTTTTATCGCTTCGCGCCATATAATTAATTTTTGTAGATTCATAATATTTAGCGAAGTGCCCAGATGCCAAAATCTATGCGGAGTCGGAAGAACATCTCTGCAAATGTAGTTCACTGTATGAGTGGTAAATTTTCAAAAGAAATATGTCATAGAAATTTATGTTTTTGATGGATTCCTGCCGTTTTACTCTCATCTTAACCAACTCTATTTGTGCACAACCCCTCTTTGTGAAGTTAATTTTATTGCCATAAAATGCTGCACCAGTCATCTATAGAAATCTACAAACTAATTTCTTACTTGTTAACGTAGTTGTAAATGTCGGCAAATTCCAATACAAACGACTGATATGCATAACCTAAAGCATAGTTTTCCATGCCGATTCGAAAATCAATTGGAAGATGCAGTAGCAAATAGAGACCAGCCGTTTGACTGATTTTGGTTTGATCTGGCGACTCGAATACCATACAAGTTCCGTAGATCGAATGAAGATACGGTGTGACACGCGGTACATCGCGCTTTGATGAACTTATTGAGCTATTAAAATCCGCGTAGATCATCGTATCGAATTGTTGGCAACAATTAAATGGTTCATCGTTGAATCGACACAAAATTAACGTTTCTTCACACATTAAGCTATACCGTAAAAACAGGTGTCGAATATCGCCGTTAACAAAGTTTAACAAATATTGTTTTTTATCGGACATTAACGCCGACGAACTATTGAGTACAGCTGGATCGGGCGTAGCATTCGGATAGAAATCGACAAAATCGTACAACAATTGTTCGTCGAGGCCATGTTTTAATAGTTTTGGAAAATTCCACGGATACGATGCGCATACCACAGTATCGGGGAAAACAACCGATTCTTCAACCGAATTCTTTACTTGAATCGTCGATCGTAGTTGAACGTAGCTGGCAACGGTGATCGTGCACATACCGACGGTTATAATCGTTCCGATTGCAATTACGATAAACCATAGTTTGCGTTCGAACAGCGTGGTTTGATCGTGATACAGCAAATGAGTGCCGTGGATGTCCAAGTCTTTAAATTTGATCCGTTTCTTTTTGCTTTTACCGCCCATAATTGTTACGTGTATTTTTATGCCTTTTCTACATTTCCGACAAGGACTACACCATTCGCACCGTCCCGACGTCAGTTGTCCTTTTCCTTCTTCTCCATTCGTATTTACAATTCATTGCTGAATTGACAATGCAAATATTTGTTAAATTTTGATTGCATATAAATAATCGGCCATCCATATACAGTTTATATTTCATCTTTCTACTCCTGTTTTCATGCTTATTTTCTCTTAGAATGATATAAACCAATAATTTTAAGTTTCCTACAGAAGAACAGGCAACAAACGTATGTGTAGTAAAGGGAGGCGACTGGAGACATAGCGAAATGTTTATTATACGCTCCATACGTTGTAAGCACATTCAGTGTGATGCAGTATACGCAATGGTGTATAGTGGAAGACATTTTTTTGCTCTGAATGTCCAAAAACCGACATATTTGATCGATAAATAAACATTATTAGCTTCCTCAGTCTCTTTGAAGTTTCAGAAAGGCAATAATACCGTCGCAATACATTAAGTTTAATGTAAAAGTTATTTTTAATGCATTTTAAATCCACTATACCTTCCTTTCTTCCATCATCTGTTTTACTATATATAAATTTCGAAGACCAGGTTCCGGTTCCGGATCCTGTTTAAATGGACGGTTCCGGTTGCTGGTTCCGGTAAATTTCGGTTCCGGTTATTCCCTGCCGTAAGGGTATGATACTGTTTTCGACATTTTAACACATCTGTAATGGATTAATGTTATTTTCATCATTTTAAGACATCCATAAGGCTATAATAGTGTTTTCGACATTTTAACACATCCATAAGGGTATAATAGTGTTTTATCATTTTGGCACATTCGTAAGGGTATGATACTGTTTTCGACATTTTCACATATCCGTAAGGGTATGATACTGTTTTCGACATTTTGACACATCCGTAAGGGTATGATACTGTTTTCGACATTTTGACACATCCTTAAGGGTATAATACTGTTTTCGACATTTTGACACATCCGTAAGGGTGTAATAGTGTTTTCGCTATTTTAACACAACCGTGAGGGGGTAATGTTGTTTTTATCATTTTAACACATCTGTAATGGGGTAATGTTGTTTTCATCATTTTAACACATCCATAAGGGTATAAGTGTTTTCGACATTTTGACACATCCGTAAGTGGGTAATAGTGCTTTCAGTACTTTAACATACCCTTAAGGTTGTAATGTTGTTTTCATCATTTTAACACATCCATAAAGGGGTAATGCTGTTTTCGACATTTTAACACATCCATAAGGGTATAATAGTGTTTTTATCATTTTGGCACATTCGTAAGGGTATGATACTGTTTTCGACATTTTCACATATCCGTAAGGGTATGATACTGTTTTCGACATTTTGACACATCCGTAAGGGTATGATACTGTTTTCGACATTTTGACTCATCCTTAAGGGTATAATACTGTTTTCGACATTTTGACACATCCGTAAGGGTGTAATAGTGTTTTCGCTATTTTAACACAACCGTGAGGGGGTAATGTTGTTTTTATCATTTTAACACATCTGTAATGGGGTAATGTTGTTTTCATCATTTTAACACATCCATAAGGGTATAATAGTGTTTTCGACATTTTGACACATCCGTAAGTGGGTAATAGTGCTTTCAGTACTTTAACATACCCTTAAGGTTGTAATGTTGTTTTCATCATTTTAACACATCCATAAAGGGGTAATGCTGTTTTCGGCATTTTGACACATCCGTAAGGGTATGATACTGTTTTCGACATTTTGACATATCCGTAAGGGTATGATACTGTTTTCGACATTTTGACATATCCGTATGGGTATGATACTGTTTTCGACATTTTGACATATCCGTAAGGGTGTAATAGTGTTTTCGCTATTTTAACACATACCAAACGAGGAATGAAAAAACAGAGTAAGTTTGTATCTTTTATAAATGTTATAACTTGAAAAATACTGTTTTCCGGAAAAACAGGGGCCGCAGGCCCACTCTGCCATACTACCGGAGCGAAGAGGGCCGAATGCCTGCGGGGGCCGAAGGCCGGCTTTCGCGCTGGTTATTACTAATAATCGTTCAACGAAACATACTGTTTTCACATATTGTATAACAAAAACACTAACCCGTGATTGAGAAATTTTGACTTTGCGTCAACAATCAGGAACTTGTGATCACGCGTACTTCGGTCAACCCCGGTGTATAGATAGTGCTCAAGCGGAACCGGACGTTTCAGCGTACTAATCACGTAGATTTTTGTTTGCTTAATACGCCTAAAATGAAATGTATGCGATATGGACAATAGCAGTTAGCATGTAAGCTATCATGTATTTATAAAATATAACATTTCACATGGTGCAAGAGATAACTGAAGACCGAGATTTATTGTGGCTACAAAAGATGCAGCCATCGTTATAATAATTAATTCCAGAGTTAAGCAATATTATAAGGTGACAAGCACTATTTGGCAGACTGCCACTATCTGGCCATCCGCATGACCCAAAATGCGAGCCTCATTGACAGAACTCCGATACCAACATTTTTTGACGAATGATTTATCAAAATGGTGACTACAACTAAACAAAATTGTTCAACACAAATTTATTGAACTTTGACGTCGAGTTGCAATAAAAAATTCGTGAATGTTTACTCACCAAAGAATAGCTGCGGCATAGATGATGAGAAATCTAGTATTGTAATGGTAACTGCCTATGACATTTATCCAATTTTAGCATCCGCTTTGTAAGATATTGGCGAAAGTAAGAGTCGTTATTGCACACAAAACGAAACTTACTGGTTATAACTGGCCTCTCCAAAAGGATTAAAATTTTATTCGGGGCTTTAATATGGCGCACCCAACTGCTAAATCGTGGTACAGCTCGCGCCTCTGTGGAGAGGCCTGTATACACCACACGCAATTACACATTTCACAGTAGGTTTGAGCTTGAATTAAAGTAAGCTAAACCTTAAGCCTTGTCGCATGAATTAATCTGTATTTCGCGCAATGTTCAAAAACTTTTGTTGCCGCAGTAGATTGAGTCTGGGTCGTTTACGAGCCAGCCTCGTACGCTCGCCACTTTATTATATATCAGCTGTTGTTTGGCTCCTCACTGGAGCTCGCAAAGCAAGCGAAAACAATGCACGCACAAACGCACACAGCACGCAAAGTTGGCGAGCGTATCGCTTCGCAATACGGATTGTATCAAATGTGACAGACTATGCGGGAATTTGGTTAAACGTAAATCGCGCTAGCATAAAGTTCTCCACTAAAATTAGTAGAGAATAATTTCGAATGTTGGTCTATGAAAAACATGATGAAACAGTAAAAATAATGCATTACGCCAGAAAACTCGAAAGATAATAGATCTAGTAGCTTTCCAAGCTCAACTTTACTCTCGGAGTCAAAAAGCTCAACTTTGCTCCCGGAGTCAAAAAGCTCAACTCACGGATATGCATGCATTCAGCTCCCCAATTTATTGATACCACAACTATATGATGATCGCCACGTTGGAGTTCGCTAGAATTCAACGAGCTCAGAACAAGAAACAAGAAATGAAATTATATCTCATCGCCAGCAACGAAGCAATAAAACATACACTGTTACGTTTCATTAAATCGATCCTAACATTTGCGTGAACTTATTCCATTAGCTACTTAATTTAATTAGAAAACAGGATGCCAACATTTCGCATCGTATTGTTTTAACTCTACTCGCAATACAATTTTGGTTTCATAGTCTATTAGTAACTTGTTAACATACGTAGCTGCGTTTTCTAGCGTTGACGAACCCCAACGCTTACAAATTATTGTGGGCAATTACGAATGATTCCCACAATAAATAAAACGGCCATAAAACGCCGATCGACATTTCACGTAACCTCAGAGTGGTACCTCAGTTTTCAAATCAACGTCCTATCAAAATTATCAAATATTTTCTACATCAAACTAACCCAACCCAGTCTGCGAACTCCATCGTATTCGGAACAGTGGCACTGAGCAAAATAATGTTGATATGTTTCGGTAGCAAAATCAAAATTTCTTCCCAAACGTGGCCACGCTGAAATAAAAAAATTAGCGTTACAAAATCACTATAAAGGCGGCAAGATTTAGAGATTTAGATAACGCGGTAAACGTGATATACGTTGCAGCAACCGCTATAAAATAAACGTGAGAAGAGGGGCACTAATTTTGCCCATTTTACGCACGCAATAGCATTTGAAAGTTGATGAAGATGTTTATAAATTCCTGAGAACGATTTTCGAGAAATAATGCAAGATAAATACTAGTTTTGGTACATGCCTCGTTCGAAATGAGAGTCCGTTTACGGCGGTTATCCGCCTTGTAAAAACGATTCTACGCCAAACCGATTTTAACTATGAAAGCAGTACAAAAAAGTAATTTAGCTGATTACAAACCCGCTAGAGCAATAGTTTAAAGGTAACTAATACGCAAAACATTTCTCACAACACTGAATTACCAGTGGTGTGTGCAAGCCAGCATTACGCCACTGCGCCATTGAAGATTAAAACAATATTTGTTTTAGATTGTTCCAGAGATTATTTAACACACCACGTCCCCAGGCTATTTTTGAAACCAAAGTTATGGTATGTGATAATCAAGATCACAATAATATTTACAAAGTGTGATCGAGTTTGTAAATTTTAACTAAATCATAAAAAAGTCCTGAATTGACATGCCGCCCCAGCGAATACTGGTCGGATTTTCAGTAACACAAGATAGCCCTCAACTGCATGCTGATAGATATTTTATCAAAACTGGGTACTGAATAAATTACTGAGGTCAGGAAATAAACTATGTTTTGTTTAGACGCAAAAATGTTTCTCACTTTCGACGTCGGCGGTCAGAAGAACATCGCATAAAATGTATCCAATAATAATTATGGTGGTTAATTAAGATCCCAACCAATCTATAAATAACTCTGGCTAGGCTTTACAATAGATACAAACTACCGCCTTGATTGCTGGATATTACACCCAAAGAGATTTTGTGTTTTCATGCAAAGATTAGTGTGCAAAATCACATTTGGTGCACAACCCCCTAGACGATGAATATCAAAGACGTCGATAACTTGATACTTAATTAAACCAAAGATTCAGTTATGGACAGAAATAAAAACAAATTGTTCCCGAAAAATTCACAAATAACAATTGAACACCTGCTTTCGCGAATTTTTCACAAAATCACAAGTACGGCTTCTATTTCTTTCCGTAGCTGTAGGGTAATACTAGACATGAGTGGTGAAGCAAATTTTCTTGATGTTCTGTTGCGGGATACCGTTTCGAAGGATTAAGAACAACGCCATTACGAAGAGCGCGAATGTAACTCTGGAACACCAGCTACGACGACATCTTCAACTGACGCAATTCTGTAGCAAAAGTAATCATGATTATCGTTTCAACAAGTTATAGCCGAATTATCGAAACACGATGTTTGCTTAAAATGACACCGCGTTGTTCACTTAGTCTAGCTCCAAAAAGTGTATTTAGATTATTAAAAAAATACGTACATCAATGTCGTTAATATAATGGCACTCGTCAAATATAACCCATTCGAGCTCGCGTATGACCTCAGAACCATTGTACAACATCGACCTGAAATAAAACCATAATGAAATAAAATTTACACTGATCCAATACTGTTGACACCATTTCTTAAGAGCATCAAGTCCATCTCGAAAAAATGAGGCGGCAATGCAATGGGTTGTGCGTAAATATACGATCACTTTGATATGTTAAGCTCACACAGTAAACACTAGCCGCCTGCTGTAACCCATGTTGCCGTATTCCATGAATCAATCCGGGTTCGTGTCTTAAAAACCAGGCCGTGCAGCATGACACCACACTAAAACTACTTTTGGTCAAGCATTGAAGTCTATCGCTCCCGTACAAAAACTGAATATGGTAAAGCATTAATATCTTTCCCTCCCGTTAGTTACACCACACAATGGATCACCTGATTTGAATCTTAGTGATTAGAATTTCATTTGTTTGGCCAACGATATAAAAAAGTTAGCTAAGCGTTGCTGTTTGTCGATGACTTTTTACAAAACTATAAACTAATGCGAACTAAGCGAAATTCTTCTACTACGTTTGGTGCAATTGCAAAACTTTAAACTTGAAAGCCTGAAACTATATTATAATATAAAAACGCAGCTCGACATTCCTCAGAATCTACTATTTCTGTTATGTAAAAGGAAATATACCTCAAAATTTCCGTTGTCATAACAAGACAAAATGCTTCAGGCTTCAACTGGATGTCACCGGTAATGAGACCGACATCTTTGAACGTTTCACGAAAATCGCGAAATTTCTGATTCGACAAAGCTTTAATTGGAGATGTATAGATCACTCTGAAATCTCAAAGTACACACATTGTATAAGACAGGTATTATTTTATTTTGTGATTGTGTTGAAGCATTACGTTAGCGTTAATTGAGAAAAAAGTTCTAGTGATAACAATAATTATTGAAATTATATTCCACACTCGAAATTTTCTAGAACTTCTTAGTAATTTAGCAGTGGCATCCATTAATAGGTATTTGTACTATTTTCCAAATCTTTCGCAACAGTTGTAAAATATATCAAAAAATAATTTTGCCGTTTGCTTTTATGTACGACCATAGATAAATAAAGTCATGTTCTGAGATAAAAGCAAATCGTTCGCGAACAGCTGCCAACATATCTTGCGAACTATTCCGAACGGTTCACGAAAAATTCTGCTTTGATTTCTGTCCAGACCTGTTAATTAACACATACAGTGCGCAGATGACAGCTCACTACGCCACTTGACGAGAGCAACCAACCACAGTTAAATAATTTTGTTTTTGAGGATCCATGAAAAGAAAATGATGGCCGTATTTAATACGAATAAGAGAAAGCACTGAATGGCAGACTGTTTAATGGATCAATCAGTTCTGCGGATTCTCTTTCTATGCCAGAGCATTTCAAAGATAAGAACATTACGATTGTGTTACAAATTATATAAAAGTCCTGAAACATATGTTTTCAAATCACCTACAATTACAGACGACTTTATTAACATTCTTGGACAAGAAAAATATCTGAAGTTTACCTAAAACCAAGAGTTCAACAAAAATAGCATATAATACTCTAGCGACTAGCTTAAACATAATCTCGCGACAGCGGACATTACAAAATCCAATCTAACACCTGAAAATTTTGTGTGCCCTACAAGCGGTGCCCAGAGCGAATCGACCGGCAAATCGTGACACTTTGCTACTACAAGTTAGTATATATCTATGCCGTGGGGCATTTTTAGCAAAAAATGTAGCTGATAAACTCTCTTCAGAGTCAAAACCTGGAATGCAAGAGTTTAAATGAGCTGTTAATTGGCTTGTATATGTAGAAGCAAGCCCGTAGGATTGCACTAGTCAACGAAACTCCTTTAGACCGCCACAAGAAAGTAAACTGAAGCTATTGTAGTATAAATAATGTTGAGTAGAGAAATACTGCTAACAAATAAAAAAGATACAGACGTGGCAGTGGACTATTATCAGGGTCAACTTCTGCCTGAACATCCATGGAATAGGCAATAATATTCGAAATGAAATAACATTTTATATTCTAGCTTAGCTCTTGTCTTGATATAAGAAATCCGCAGGAATAAAGGTAGCCATATTAATAGCAAAAGACGTTTACAGCTCATCTGTCCTCATAGCGAACGTAGCGGTGAAAACTAAGCGCCTAGAATTTAGGAACAAAATTAATGTATTATCGACAGCAAAGTCGAAAAATATGCTTCTTGTTCATTCTCTATTATCCGGCATTTTACATGAAAATTTGATATATCGTTGTGGTGGTCAGGACATTGTGCTTTATTATAGGAAATATAATTTCTATTTATAAACATAACAACATAGATATTTCCAACAATATTATTAGCTAAAGTTCTTTGTGAAAAATCACTCAAGTATTCAACTCAAAATTAATAGAAGAAACATTTGGAAAAGTAGCAGCAAGTTCTGAGAAACGATGCTTAACTTAATCATTGCTACGCTCAAGAACGTGGAAGTGGTCAGGCGCAGAGAACTTATAAGTCAGTTTCCCAATCGTAGCCAGGCACAAACATATCCCACAAATAAAAAATAACTTATACGTATAAGGGTCATTTCACGAAGCCATGTAATTTTAAACACCACTTTTTGAAGCCAAAATGAAACGTTTTCGAATGTACAGTGTTTAGACCCCTTCCGACGTAAAAAACCTTGAATTTTTCGAATATCGACGTCTCTATGCAAAACGAACTTCCTGAAACCTGTTACAGGGGTCGCAAAGAACCCCCTGGGGTTCAAATTTTAATCCGAAATAAGTCTTTATTCTATTGGTTGACGCAGCGACACATGAACTATGGTCTGCTTGTATGCAAGCCGGACTAAAAGGGTTGCGGTCAAGCCATTTGGAGGACATGTGGCCTATAACTGACACCTGTACCGATTACGATTATCGTTATATAGAATTATTGGAGCTAGTGCACTTTGACATTATTTACCAGCGTATGCGAGTTGTCAGATTTTACCTAGGTCGGGGGGCTACATGTCACGAAAAAAATTTCTGAAGCTTGGCGTCAGCTTCAGTGTCTATTTTTACCCCCAAATTTTTCCGGAAAAATTAGCAAATATGAAACGGTCACAGTGAAATGAAAAACACACATATGTATCATGTGCTGGCGATACCGCGAACGTTTACAGTGGGACATATGTTTTTGGCTTCATTTGACCCATCCGATTTGTGGGCCCCTAGCTGCTGCTATGTTAGCGGCACAGAAGTCCACCATACCTTATAATGACCGTCGGACAGCATATTACTACACCACACAGCGCAATTAAATTTCCTTCCAAAAGACTGGTGGTATGGGCCAAAAAGTGCCGATGTAGCCCCCACCCCCGACCAAATTACATGGTTTCGTGAAATGACCCATAAACGTATATATATACAATAAATAACTAACAAAAAGCATAATAAATGTCATTGGAAAACTAGGACGAGAACGCCATACTAACACACCCTAAACACTAACTACATTAAAATACTATTGTCAACACAGCCTCACTTTATCAAGATTTTACAAACATCATACTCAATCAGTCAGCTCCTCAAAATCGCTGCTTTAAAGTAGGACGAGAACGCCATACTAACACACCCTAAACACTAAATATATTAAAATACTATTGTCAACACAGCCTCATTTTATCAAGATTTTACAAACATCATACTCAATCCGTCAGCTCCTCAAAATCGCTGCTTTAAAGTTTAATTGCCAACAATATCTTATCGAATGCTACGCTGGAACCGTTACGTTGATAGGCGATCTATCGCTTGAAAATTTATTCAGACACAATACAAACCTAAATTTTTTTTTCATTATCACTTCTAAAATTATTATTACGTGACTCTAGCTTAGTAGTATACTGGTTCAGTAAACAAAATTTTAGGTAGTTATAATAGCCGTTCTGAAATGACTGTGTATTTTGAAGCTGCGAATGTAATCATTTAATCATTCGAAGGAAGCCTATCGTGAACTTCTAGCCATAGCCATTCAGCAATCAGTTTAAACAATTTCGTATATGTCGGTCAAACACGTCAAACTAATACAGCTGAATTAATGGTTGATTTGAGTTGCAGTTTCCAACCCAACAGTTACCCAGTCACGGAGAAAAATAAGTGCATAAAAACAAACGCAAAACCCGAACGAACGTAAACGTAAACAAATTTTTACATGTTTGTACACGAATGTTTTTGCATTTGGTTATGAACGAACGTAAACGTAAACAAAATTTTACATGTTTGTACACGAATGTTTTTGCATTTGGTTATGAACGAACGTAAACGTAAACAAAATTTTACATGTTTGTACACGAATGTTTTTGCATTTGGTTATGAACGAACGTAAACGTAAACAAAATTTTACATGTTTGTACACGAATGTTTTTGCATTTGGTTATGAACGAACGTAAACGTAAACAAAATTTTACATGTTTGTACACGAATGTTTTTGCATTTGGTTATGAACGAACGTAAACGTAAACAAAATTTTACATGTTTGTACACGAATGTTTTTGCATTTGGTTATGAACGAACGTAAACGTAAACAAAATTTTACATGTTTGTACACGAATGTTTTTGCATTTGGTTATGAACGAACGTAAACGTAAACAAAATTTTACATGTTTGTACACGAATGTTTTTGCATTTGGTTATGAACGAACGTAAACACAAACGAGTGTCATAACGTTCGCTTATACACAAACGTTGTTACGTTCGTTTTTATGCACTTATTTTTGTCCATGATTGCAATTATTATCGTTTTAACCTAGTTAAATGCTTCTTGCACAGTGCAATGGCATACTCTGCCACAACCGTTTTTCCGGCCGAAGTGTGTGCAGCGACGAATACGCTGTCCGATTTTTCAAGGCGATACACAGCTTGTTTTTGAAAAACATCGAGCTCGAAGGGATACTGAAAATATAATAGTACAATTTAGGAGGACAGACATAATCGCAGTCGCTACAGATTGACTTTTTCTGATCGTGACAGCTTCAACCGCTAAATATAAAACTTCAAACGGTGCAATAAGTGGCAGGAATAAAATTATCGCTTAAAAAGTGAATTAAAACAAGAAACTTCGATATAATATACAAAACCTAATAACTGTGCATCCGACATACTTTATGATCCCAAAGCTATAACGGAAGACCCCTTTCTCCAGAACCATGCATCGAAACAAGTGCGAATGTGTAACGGTGCGCGAACGCTAAAAAGTTTTAACCCTAAACATAGAGTGGTTCCCGTGGATTGGGGTAAACCGTACACCATACCTCAAAAACTGACAACACGCGAGTTTATGTTCAGTTTATGCTATTACAATATTTGTTTTCACAACTTCGACGACAAAGGGGGCTGATCTGCAAACACCGCCGATCGCCAAAAAACTGCTGCTGTCCATTGTTATGCTCCGCCCTTGAAATTTTCTCTAAACCCAGTCACACCATCAACATAAATCCTCTCCTTAAATTTCATGTCCTCCTAGGCTTTTCTGAAATTATGATGGGCCATCGCTAGTGCCATTCCACGTCCAACGTCTCCGAGGGCGAATCCCAGTTTTTCCATAATTATGGATAAACCAGTAATATGGAGCAAACTGGCTCTTAAAATTACAGGGCCGGCATTATTCGCGTGCCGCTCGTATAAAAGCCGGTACTACCGGTTCGCGTCGTCGGGCAAACTTTTTTGCTCCCCCGGGTAAAAACCTTTAACAAAAAATTTTTGTTAACAAGTTTTTGTTCTACCAAATTTTTGTTAGAACAAAATATTTGTTAGAAACAAATTGTTTCTAATAATTTTTTTGTTAGAACAAAAATTTTTGTTCTGAATAAATTGTTGTTGACATAAAAATTTTTGAGTTTTTACAAAAAACCTTCTTAAGATGAGAACTCGACTAATTTAAACAAAAACTTTAGTTCAAATTTGTTTTTAACATTAAGATATACATACGTTTTGCAGCGTTTATGCGAGAATTAGCAAAAATTTAACGTATTTCATGAAAAACGCTGAATTTTAAAAACTTTCATATTATGAAACCCTTTGTTCATGTCTCTCGGCAAAATCTGCATCCCCTAGTTCAGAATCAAGAATCCCCGGGTTCGTGCTCCTTGCAAAATTTTCAGCGCCAGAAGAAGGCAAAGAAGTTGTGTACTCATTCCAGGTGTATTACAATAAGGTCACATTTGGCCACTGCATCAACCGATTGCTCTATACTGTTATCACAGCTGAGTGCAGGTGCGCCATTAGCCAAATCTTCTAGTGTAACCTGGCCTGTCCACACAGAGAGTGACGGAGGAATCCACCTTATTTTCCAAATCCCCATGGTATCTAAAACCCCATGTTTCAACTAAATCCATTATTTACTAATGTTTCTACAATACGGTGTAACAAATATTTTTAAATATGAATCACTACTATTTCCACTGCTAAAACCCTGTTTTATAGCCTGAAATTATCTGTACGACATTTATTAAAAGTACATAAGTGAAAATATAGAAATATGCAGAATATACAGCAAAATTTTGGCCATTTGGAATTTACACCGGCTCAAGCTCCCCCACCCCTCCACTTTCCGAAAAGCTGCGGATATGCCAGAAAAGAAATGACATTTGGGATTAGCAAACATAAACAAAATTATCACAAATTCAAAAAAAAATTACCCTGTGCGCTAATACTGGGACTTCCGATCGAAAATTGTGAAACGGTACTCCAACATCAACCCAAACCGCCCACTCATATCGGCCATTCTGAGTTGACAGTAGCTTTTCGCCGGTCACATGACTTAAACTAATCACGCGGTGATTCTGAAAACAAAATTATTAAACCACAAGTAAAAATCAAAATTCACAAAAACCCATTATGCAACATGCTTATAACCAGAATACGTGGGAAACCTGGAACAGTAATAATTGCTGCTTGTAATCTAGAGGTCAGAACAAGAACTTCTTGCACGCAACTGTTTCGTAAATTTCACAGACAAAGTAGTTAAGAACAAACGAAACAAAAGTAAATATTCATAACTATCCTTATAAGAAAAACATTTCACTGTTGCCTCGTTATAGCATTAATCGTGCAAGATATATATACATGTCAACATATTATGTTGAAATGACTAATGAAAAAATATTATTGGTTACCGTCCCAGATATTTTACGTCACTGATATATTGGCCACATTTTATTGCGGAAAAAAACAAATAAAAGTAAATCCCCTAAATGCGAGTCCATTCAATATCATCGAACCTGTCCCTGGTTGTACGTATGTATTTACAAACCAGATAACTTGTGCTTGTACATAATGGCTGACTAAGAACACAAAACAGATAAATCGACTGAGGTGTTTGCTGAAACCAACATGTAACAAACAAATGGAAACGAGACATGATGCAGAAAACAGTTCAGCCGTAGCGACACTGGTCAATAAGTTAGCCAGTAATGACTGGAAAGGAAATGGCTTACCACATCCCGGTAAAATTGTAGGATATATATGAATAATCCGTATATCTGGATATGGACCCCATCACCTAAAATTTCAAACTTTTATTTAAACTTCAAAAACTGCCTACCAGACTTTGTAATTCACTTATTACAGGTGTATTTTATGATGCATTAAGGATTTGAGCTATAACCAAATACTGTTCTTTAGATAAGGAGCTTTTGAACATATACTCTGGACTATTCTGGTCTTCTTGTGAAAATTTTGGGCTTCCCCGGTTCATCGCTTCTTGGCAAATTTTTTGGTTTCCTATCGGTCCAAACTACATAAAATATCATCAAAAATGCTAAAATTTCTTCCCGAAGCCAAAAATTTCGCAAATTTTTTGAAAAGTTGCTTCAGATACGCTTTTTCTCCCCATCAAAAGCGTTTTGGCAGTGTTCCTGACACGATTTGTAACCGTTTTTTCTTGGCTAAATTTCTTCTGGAAAATTTGGGCGCCCCTTTTCGGAACCAGAGAGGGCCCTTGGCTCATGCCCCTGACAAAATTTTCAACGAATTGAGAGCCCAGATAATTGCTGTGTAACTTAGATCAAGTCCGCAACTAAGCCTATTTTAGTAAACAGTATTCAATTTATAGTGAACACTATTTCAGAACACAATTTATAGTTAACACTAATTTATTCAAAATATACGTAGTGGGGAATTTTGGAATTTTATGGCATCTTGGGGATCTCGATGGGGCGCCAGACAACGGCCACAGTCCAACTGCGAGCACCCTTAACCGGTACGCGCTCACTTGACTTCGGTTAAGTTATCTGCCTCGGCAAGCTTGACCAGCTTGGCTTCAACCCGGCTAGCTTTGAAGAACAAATCGCCATAATTGCTTCTAAGAAATACACTGGATTTTAAAGACAAGTTCTGAAAACTTTGCCATATTTATCCAAGCTTGACTACTTTCGCTCTGCCTGAGGGCCAACCGCGTCTTCCTTAGATAATCCCACCGCTGGTAAACCAATCCAGGCATCGATGGCTCTTTACTTTCCTTACTTACGAACTCGCTACTTATTTTAACGTCGTACTCGCACCCAGATCTAAGTATTTTAAGCTTTCCCCCTTTCTGCCCAATGTCCACCGGCCACTGAGATCAGCCACGGGCAATTGTGAGTTTTGAAAATGAAATACGGCTTCCAACTAACCAATACTCCGAGTGAATCAGATAAAGTGTCTTCGTCCCCTAGGACCAAGACCAAAACAGTACTCGCAACAATATACCACTGTTAAGTCGTTGCTGGCTCAAATCTTGCTCGTGGCACATAAAACTTTATTTTTGTTTTTGAAAATAAAAGTTATTTTGAAATTTTACAACTTGTTTTGATCGCTCGCTGATCGCTTGTTATTTGATTGCTGCTTGCCCGCGCGTATGGCGACAGTCTATTGTGACAACTACTGTATAGTATTAGTATATCATTATGTACACTGACCGACTGTAGCCAAAATT